>JAECUM010001396.1:0-211770 GCA_016617855.1 Megalonaias nervosa
CACAGAAATGTACCATGAGAGACAGCAGAAATGACTGGCTTATCCATGGATATTGCACTCCACATGGATCTTCAACCATGAAGTGATCTAAGCTATCATAGCTAGTGATAGCTTTGACTCCTCCCTCACTATCGTAAGTAGGCCATTTACCACATGAACTCAATACCCTATCACCTTAATCACCTGTCATTGAGCAAGATTGAAGTCAAAACAAATCACCTCAGTTACTGTCTCATGCTTGTACCCTATCCCAACTGAATGAACTGGACATCTTTCCAACTATGATAGCCCTTTTCTCTTGTGATTGATCTTTGTCATATGGCTCTGATTGCAGTGGTCAATATCACAACCGATTGTTTATTGTCAGCCACCAGATTAATCTTTGTCCAGTTTGCAGAACCTGTGTAATATAGGCACTCATGTGGATCAGCCTAAGCCCCCCCACATAGTGCCATAAGGTACTCACCGCAAATGATACCCAGCTTAGTGCCTCAGTACCTAGCGAATATTGCTTTCATTTGTTCTCAGTCTTCAGCCACTCAAAAGGAGCCTTTACTTAGCAATCATTTTGAAGTTACAGTACCACACCACCACAGTCAATCATACATTGTAAGCCAAAGACAGTAGAAAGCTGGCTTAGTCAGATGTTATCTCACACAGCAATATGGACTGGTTCTATGGATCAAATATCCCCTAACCTGTCTCAACACACATAACGGCACAATGTCATGAAAGATGAAATGGCCCTGTTCCATCAAAACTGGACTCTGCCATAGGTCTCTGATCACAACTATAATACAAGTCACATGGGTTATGTAGGCATTCAACACTATTTCATTAATGGGTGCCAATTTTTAGAATTTGATTCTACATACCTTTAAGTGGCAAGTATTCACTTCATTTGGATTCGTATACATCCATAATCCTTTGGAAAGTCATTATTTAGATGTGCCAAGAGGTGCATGCAACAAAATCAACGATAAAGTACGTAGACAGTTTTGGACGAAATGAACGTAAAAGTGTGATCCAGTGCAATCTGGATTGAATGTTGCGCAATGTGATGTCACAATGAAAGCTATGCATATTGATAAACAAATTCGTAATACCCTCGATTATGATGATTCCACTCAATGCACTCTTTTTTTGACCTAAGTTTAGTACATGGCTACCATTGTGAAAGTCCATAGCGGTAGATAATTTTCATCTGGAAGTTTCTTGGTGACAGTTAAAGTGCAGAGCATTCAATAATCAGGATTGAAAAGACTGTTGTTAATGAATATTAGTGTTAAATTTTAAAAGAACAATTTATAATTAATTTAAAATGAGTAAATGCACATACATGACCCAACTGACTTGTACTATAGTCACTACCAGAGTCGATCTTACCATTTAAGCCAAAAGACAGAAGGTTTTGGTGCAGTATACCTACTCCACGCCACAAGGCACTTTCATGGATCAGCGACAGGTTGCTCATTTCACCTGGTACCCAGTTTATTGCTCCACTCAGGATACAGAGTCACTGCATTCTCTTGCCTGTGTTACTCAAAGGGAACACTCCCTTATGGATCAAAACCCAATCATGATGCTCTGCAACCATGGTGGGGCACTCCTTTAGACAATATTCTCAGTTTCATCTCAGATTGCACAGGAGGCATCAGCGTTACCATGTTCACCTAGACATGACAAAGTATGCTCACAAGCTCCATTGTCTTTGCTAGATCTCACTGACAAGAGAAAACTCAGCCTTCCAAGCATCAATCAAGGAAGTCTTTTACTTGTTAGCCATTAGAGTTTTGTTCTCCTCCTCCTTCTCCTCCATAAACAGCTTGGTCAGAGTTCCAGCATCTATTGACATGCTGATCAACAAAGTTGAATGATGGGCCCAACTACACTGTTCAGTATCTTGTATAGTGCAACAATGCACCTAGCTTGCTCCATGGTCAGTTGTGACACAGTACCTTGTTAATATGGGCTCTTCTTGGGGGAAACAGTCTTGCAGATATGATACATGTTCAAAGACATGGTTTTGAGAATCAGTGTGGATAAAAGAAGAGAGGAGATTGTTGATTAATATCACATATTCCGACCCCACATCTGTACACTGGGAAGAGACATAGTTAATGGAGAAATTCTGTACAGTACCATGATGGATCCATGCCATTCTATGGCCAGTTAGTGCCTTTGTGCCCAGTTGCTATTATGGCCCCAAGGTAGCCAACGGCATGATATGCTCCTATTTATTATGGATTTCTGAAGGCCCGGTACCTTAGAGATCCACTTCTATCCAGTGCCATCAGTGACCAATGTCAAACGGATAGCGGATTCTCCATTGCATCTTTTCTGGCAATGTTCAACCCCTCCTGACCAGGAATGACAGTTACCAGTAAGTGCTACGAACCTGGCCCCATGGAATGATACAACAGCTCTGCTGCATCAAGACTGAACATGGCCATCTGATAAGGACTCACATACTACCATAACATAATCTGTTATGGCCTTTCTTTGTGCTTAGGAGGATGGGTGATAGGGATCCAGTGTCCTGTTTAACCTTCTTGGCACTTTAACATGGTCTTCCACATCACAATCACATGGTCTCTACCCAGTATTGGACCCATTTCAGGCTATCGTCAATATAGGGGCCACTGTATCAATGTACCCTCATTTCAAAGCAAGCTTCAGTTCTTAAAAGAACCATCTCTCAGCCCGAGAATCCTTTGCCTACAAGGTTTACTCAATGCAACAATGGACATCATTGACCTGGATCACCTATTTTAAGGCCATTATAAATGATATTGTTGTTA
Organism: Megalonaias nervosa; assembly: GCA_016617855.1. Lineage (NCBI taxonomy): Eukaryota > Metazoa > Mollusca > Bivalvia > Unionida > Unionidae > Megalonaias > Megalonaias nervosa. Next base: position 2,802 of record JAECUM010001396.1, read on the forward strand.
CAATTATGGCCAAAGCTTTCCTCATTTACTCAAAGAACCATGATGGCAGGCATTCCATTCCAAGCCAGAATGTTGATGCTGCACATCTGGATCATATTAAACAAACTCTTAAGAACAAACCATTCTTAAGATGGCCCTCCACTTTCAAAGTGTATGAGGGAAAGTGGAGGATTTTCCCGCAAAGGTGTCAGCATGAAAACTTTGCACCCCAGAATGCATCAAAACATCAAACAGTTAACTTCCTACTTTGTCTATTTGTGGAGAAACAGCTGCAGTCAGAATAATAGGCTGCCATTCCATAATGTCTGACATGCTGCATCATCATAGGAAAGAAGGTATTGGACGAAACAAAGACATGTCCAATCTTCTGTCAAATTTTGATGTAGCACAACTGGAGGCATTTTCCCAGTGCCCCAATTTATCAGTCATCTGTTTGAACCTCTCGCATGAGCTTCAGCTGCTCACTTTTAATATAAGACCTGTTTTCTACTTGAACTGACAACAGCGTACAGAATCTGTGAGATACATGCGTTATTAGTTAACCTGGATTACTTGCAGTTCCAACAGGAGGGGTCAGTGTCACTCAAGATGGACCCTGCTTTTATTGCCAGGAACAGGCTACCGCTCATGGGAAATCAGGCATTTGTGTTGCACCCCCTGGCTACTTGGGATTCTCAAGGTCATCTGCAGAACCCAGTGAGAGTGAAGTGGTACCTGAAAAAAAATCTGAACTGTTCCATCAAGGAAGATACCTCTCAAAGATGGAAAGAATGGCATATCAATCCACTTTCTTTCATCCTAGGTAAAATGGGTCTTCTAATCTGCATATTGGGAATTAACCCAACATCAAATGAAATGCATTTCAGCTCATGAAGTTAGGGCAGTATAACAAGCATTGCAGTGAAACAATTCCATAGCTGACATTATCCATGCCATGGAGTGGAGTTCAGAGTCTTTTCTCCAGCTTTTTCCTCAGAAATGTTGCATCCCAAAAAGGATCAGCTAGACCTGGTAGTGTCTATAGGCATGGTGCAACATGTAACCTTCCCGGTTCATTCGGCAGCTTCTAAAGAAAGCAGCTTCAGAACTTCTACTGGATTTGCAGTAGGGAAATTTTCCCTTAAAGAAGCTGTGCCCCAGCATATGGAGTCTTTTCTTCAGCCAGATTATTAGGGACTAGTGATCACCACTCTGGGATAAAAGGATATAACTCCCTCTAACTCTTACCTATTCTTCTAAGGTATTATGATTGGGTAGTGTATTTGAAAAAGAACCTAATATAATACTTAACCAATCATAATACAGATACACCCTCCCAGCCTCCATGCAGTTACATCCATCTAGAGAGCAGGCACTCTGTTATAACAGTAACTGAAGAATTTAGCGCCAATCCCCGTATCAAGGGGAGATCACTATCACCTATGTGGGCAGATAACATTAGCTTCTTAGCTTAAAAGTTTTAGCATGCAAGGGCTGGATTTGTGGGGTAGTAATAGTCCTAAGGTATTATGATCTGGTAAGTATTATTGAAGAAACATATTTTGCATGAAAAAAAATTGTTTTAGTTGCCTATTTTCAAAACAAGCATTTTGATTCTTCAGAGAAAAAGAACTATAAAGACCTGGCTGATTCAGACAGTGAGGATTTCCTGCCAAAAAGACCTGTTGTAGGAAGTGCAGGGTCCCCATTGGGTCATCACTCCAAAAGGCACCACATGATGCTAAAGAAACGCAGGGCACTTATCAATCCATTTGCTCCATCTCGCATGCAGTTCAAAATGACCTCCAATCGCAGAAGATGGGTACATGCATTTCCAAGAGGTAAATTCATTGAATGACCCTGTTTACATGTGCATTATGTTTAAGGATTCTCATTAGAGTTCAGTAGGTGGTTACTTTAAATAGCCATACTTAAATGAATTTTATCAAACCATTGAATGCCTTTAGGTTTATGATGGCTTGGATTCAGTGATGCATCTATTGTGCATCTTGCCAGCATCCCTATTGTGTCCATCAGCAGAAACCACACAATTGCAACCTTACAGCATCCCTCTTGTGTCCATCAGCAATAACCACACAATTGCAACCCTACAGGGGGCCCCAAGTGGCCAAGTGGTCTAAAGCGTTCACCGTTCTGGATCACTGCCATCTCACTTCCGTCTGCATGGGTTCAAGTCTCAGGCTCAGCTAACATGGATATGTGAGAAAGCATGCCAGTAGATTCTCGTGGATCAGTGGTTCTTCCCGGGGTTTTCCAGGGTTCTTCCTCCACCAGTTATACTGGCTGCCATGTATGGCCTGTCTTGTGCTGAAAAATGGCATTAAACCCTACAACAACAGCAACACTACGGCATCCCTCTAGCATCCATCAGCAATACCCTCACAACTACAGTGAATTTATTTATTTACAAGTGTATACATTTTTAAGGTTTTGAAGAAAAAAAATACATTTTTGTCAGTTCTTAAATTTATGGATTGGATTAGGGGTCCTTTTGTTTTTAAAGAAGGATCATTAATCATTGGCCTTATAATTCATGGTTTGTGGGAGTCAAGAAATTCACTGAAATTGGTACCCGATGAATAATGTGAATTCACATTATTCTGCTTTTCAAATGACCAGTTATAAAACATGGCATGAAGCAAAATTGAATGGTATAATAATGGCATTCTTAAGTTTTCATCCCAAAACATGGATGGCATGATTGTTTTCATGTTCCTATGATAGTCTGCATAGGCAGGTGTATATAGTAATCCTCATGTACACCCATCCTCCCATCTGGCACACAATCTCATTTGCACAACTAGTCATAAAGGTTTTGATTGTTATGAAATTTGATAAATTTTATGATCATCGTTTGAAGAATTGCATGTCAACAAATCACTTTTCTTCAGCAAATTTTTGTTTGAGTTATTGACCTTTTTGTCTTGTAACACAATCTCACTAGTGTTACTGGTCCCAGTTATATACACACCATATGGTGAATCATATTATGCTGTAATTTTGTCCATCTGTCAGTTGCTAGTATTGTTTCTGTACAATAGTTCAAGTTGTCTGCTATCTTCAGTTACCAAATTTTATGGAATGCTTGCATTTAGCTAAGGAAGAACCCTATCAGTTTGGGGTTCCAAAGTTCAAAGGTTAACCTCACTGTGACTGAAAGAAGAAAAATGGTTCCTGCACAATAATATTATTCCTGCATAACATACCTGGACTTTATAGAGGGCTTGTACTTTTGGTAAGGAAGAAACCTGTTGATTTTGGGGTCAGGTCAATGGCCAAGGCCACTGTGAATGAAACAAGAAAAATGGCTTCTGGCACAATAACGTTATAATATGGGCCAAACTTTGTGGATGACTTGCACATGGAATAAGGAAGAAGCCTATCAAGTTTGGGATCAAGCAGTCAAATGTCAGGGTCACTGACTGAAGGAAGACATGTAGTGTTTGCGCACAAATTTCAGTTACCAACATAGTGAACCATTAAGCACACAGTGTGCATATAATGTGTCATTCATGGTAAACTTATTGATGGATCACCGTAAAACTGAACATGTTATACTCATCATTTGAGCTGCGCATATCATCAAGTCACTGTTTATGGAGTTTCGACAGAGTTATCACCCTTTTCAACTTTAAGCTGAATGCAGTATCTTACAGAAATATATGAATGCAGCTGAGACATTTTTATGATGTCTTGATTGACCTAAATGAAAATGGTTACTTTCTGATATCCAATATGCCCACCGTAGCAGCTGTCTTGAAAACCTTGTTATTGCTACTGCTTCTGAATAGAAAATATATCAACATTGGGTTTTCATCAGAATCCTAATTACAATAGCTAGTTGGTTCTGAATGAAAATGGTTCCAATCTGTTTTCAGATATGGCCACCATGGCAACCATCTCATAAATGGAATGTCATATCAACAAGGTATTTTTTTGTTAGAAGACTTCTTAGAGTATTTGGTTGACCCTGAATGAAAATGATGCCAATCTTACATCCAATATGGCCACCATGGCAGCCATCATGTAAATTTTACGGTTACTTGTCTAGAATTGATGGTTGTATTGACAGAGGGTTTTCACCCAAAGATTTCTAGTTGGTCCTAAATGAAAATGGTGCACCAGACATCTAATATGGCGGCTACAATGAACATCTTGACAATATTGTCCCTAATTCACCTGAATGGATGGTCATTTTGGCATGGGGATTTCACTAGCAGTCTTCCATTGGTGTCTAGTTTTTTCAAATCAAAATGATGCTGATCTGGCATTCATTATGGCTGTCACAATGGCTGATTTGAAAATCTTATTTCTTTAGAATATCAGATAACGGTTTCAACACTCAGCAGTTAAAACAAAGAAATGGTTTTATCTTGAATGCCTGGAAATTCTTTTGTTTTTTTAGAGCATCAGTCCCTTTGATGACTCTAATTTTTGGAATTATTGCCCTTTATGTTATGCAGCTGAATCAATCTTGTGAGCACAACTTGTCTTGCTGTTTTTATCTATGCTGGTTATTGAACAGAGGAGCTTATGGGATGGCCTGTTGTCCATCATTCGTACATTGTCTATCATATGTCTGCTTGTCTATTAGCACAGGTTTGTTATAGCTACTCCTAAGCTAGGACATATTCATCTCTAGGTCTAATTGATCCTGAATGAAAATGTTTCTGTTCAAACATCCAGTATCCACAGTGGCCAACTTGAAAATCTTATTGCTGCTCTTCATCAATGAATGGTCTTATCAACCTGATGTTTTCACTAAAAGGCTTCTTCTGGTGTCTTTTGTTGGCTAGTTGGTCTGGTGTCATTTGTTGTCTAGTTTGTCCTAAATGAAAATGGTGCTGATCTGATGCCTAGTATTTTTGCCATGGCAGCCATCTTGAATATCTTCTCATTGCTACTCATACTAATTGGAAAGTTATATCAACATGGAATTTTCACCAGAGAGCTATTTTTGATCTCTAATTGGTCCTGAATGAAATTGGTACTTCTTGGACATTCATTATGGCCATCATAGTTGCCATCATGAAAAGATTGTTATCGCAACACCTCTTGCACAGAATGTCATATCAGCATAGGGTTTCCATGAAAAGATTTTTTATGATATCTGGTTTGTCCTAATGAAAATTGTTCTGATCTGACATCCAATATGGTCACCACAGCAGCTGTCTTGAAAATCTTGTTATCACCTAGATTGGAAGTCACTTGAAAATATTCCTGCCACTTCTGCTGAAAGAGAAAGACATTTTGCAGCAGATAATTTGAAAATTTTTTATCATTGAGGAATGTAAGCAAAATCAATAATTAAAAGGAAGAGATGGTCTTAAACTGGATTCATGGGGAAATAATTTACTTCTAGAGCCGCAGTTCCTTCAAGGAACCCTGTTTGTTTTCACTATTGACTCACATCCATCATGGGATTGGGGTGGCAGGCAGTGTATATTTATGCAAGCAAGCTGCTCACCAGTCCTCTGGTTGTTATATACCATATTGTCTGGCATATAAGTCAGCGTGGAGCATAATTCGAATTTGCTGATTTTGTTCATTTATTGTCCTTCATCCATATATAAGTTGATGTGGAGTGTAAAGCAAAGCCAGATCAAGACCATGGCTCTGTTGTTTTTGCTAGTGATGTCCAAATTCATGAATATTAATTGTTCTACTCTAGATTAATTGGGAAACTTCAGTCAACAATGTTAACATGCTATTTCCACTGTTCAATTTGGAGAGAGGGGGGATTTCAGTGAGATTGTTATCTATATTGTTCATTTACCTGACAGTTGTGATGTTCCTCATGTACATGGGCACTACCATATTCCATTATCAATTAACACCTCTGAATAAACAGCTAATTCTTGTTTTAAGAATGATTTCCATTGTCACAATTATCACATGGCTATGCAGTGTTATTTACATGCTAATAAAATGTGACAGAGATATACAGGATGGGAAGTTATGAGAAAGGATACCTAATAGACATAATGGAGTGATAGATAGATATTCTTAGTGGACAAATATAGTGAGAAACAATGTAGATAATCATTGGTGTAGAATTTGGAGAGGTGGACAGAACTAGTATGTATTTTTTGGATATAACAGTAGATTACAATATGACTTAGTGTTTTAATTAGTATACCACTAGTCCCCGCCTCACCCCGAAGTCAACAGAAAGACCCAATAGGTCAGATGGACCACGCCTAACGGGTTAGAGAAAACTAAGGGATTGCCAGTACAGTGAAACCTGTCTTGAGAGACCACCCCTTCTGCCAACCAAAAGTGGTCTCTCAAGACAGGTGGTCTCTCATAACAGGTGTGTGAAAATGGACTGGTTTCCAGGGTCAGTAATTAGCACTGAAGAAAAAAATAGCCATACTCACTGTACATGTATCATATCCTTTATTCATAAATCTTGTTAAATATTGCATGCATTCCTCTCAAAATAACTTTACATAATAAAGATATACAGTGTACATCTATCAAACAATGTGAATCAAATTTATATTTGAACATCACCTGAATATGTACATGTATTAGCACATGTATATGATGGCTGGTAGTCTTTTTTTCCAAGTCATCAACTGTCTGTAAATTCACATCAGCTGATTCTCCATTGAGCACATTTGCTGTGATATTGTATCTATTTTTGAAGCTCTCCAGCCATCCGTTTGATGCAGTAAAGTCATCATAATTCAGTTCTACTGAGACAATAATTGCTTTTTCCTGAATCAGCTTTCCACTTACTGGTATGTTTTTACTCCTTGAAACACAAAACCACTCCCATACTCGCTCGTTTAGATCTCCATACAATGTCCGTCGTGCTGTGGCATATTTCCTCTGTGCTTGTGCACCTTTCTGCCATTCGTTTCTAATGGATTCCTTGTCTTTGATAACATTCTGAATCTGCGTTTTACTGACGTTTAAGCTGGCTGCTATTTTGCGAGCTGTCTCCCTTTTTTCACTTCTTTCAATTACATTAAATCTTTCTTCCAGTGTTAGGAGTTTTCTTTTTTTCATCGGAGGTTCTACCATTGTTATTAGTGTTGATGTAATAACGACTAGATGTATTTCGATTTTGATCAGGATTTGGGGAAATGTGGAATAAATATATATTATTTACCAATGAATGAAACCCCCCAAAATAATTAACTCATCAAGAAACAATACATTTTTTTTATACGAAGTTTAAATCACCAGCGTTATAGCTTGATAAACAAAGGTTGCGACCATCTGCACCTGGGTAAACAAATGGTGGCTTGGTGAAACACTGTAACAAAAGAAATAATAAAAAAAAAAAAAACAATCCGGAAATGATTCTCACTTACTAGTGTTAAAGACAAAGACCTCATTCACCCGCAGGCATTACAGATTAACTGGAAAGACAAATGATGTACTCAACCCTACACTGAAGCCCTTTCAAAAGATTTATCACTGGGACATTAGGACTACCGGCAATGTGTGGGTTTTCACAAAGATAAAGAAAAAATACAAACCTCTAAATTGACCGCGTATGTCCATCATTACTCCCTTTGATAAAAAATGGTTAATCTTACTGGCAATTCACATGACTTCGTCACTACAATGGCGGTTAGTGACATGTACTTTAGTCTGGTTTACTGCAATTTACAAATGACACTATATGCCGGACTTGTAAATTTCACACAACTGGTAGGTAGCCAATTTTTTTTTTTTTTTAAATACTGTATTTGAACAATCTTTACTATTTATGCGGTCGTTGATACAAAGGATTAAATGACGGTTAGTGGTGTTTATCTTGCCTTATGGTTGTTTAGTGTTATTTAATGTGCACTTTGTTTGCATACTACATGCATCCTAAGCTCTCGTGTTTACAAAGGATTAAGTCAAGGTCAATGGTGTTGATCTCTGTTTTTTGCGATGCGGTCGTTCATAGCAGTGTTGAAATGCATATTTTGCCAAGAAATCGCGGTCGCTGGTCGCGTTCAGCAGGTGGTCGCTCATTACAGAGCGTTTATATAATAAAATCGATCCATGCATTATGATTGTGGTCGTTCATGACAGGTGGTCGCTCATAGCAGAGGTCGCTCATGACAGGTTCTACTGTATTGTGTATTACCCAAAGCCAATATCAGGGTTTAAACAGTCATCTAGGTTGGATTGTTGTCAGAAAACAAAGACTAAGCTATGAATCAAATCAAAGAGAGATTCCAAAACAACACTTGTTTTTAGAATGAATACAGGTGATGTGTCAACATTACATTGTTCTTTAAGCTGAAATACAAAACTAAACACAGATCATCGCTTATCTACAAGATGTCTATCTCTGTTCTTAATTTTAACCTATAGGCATTCTAATAGTGATTATATGACAGTATCATAAAGATATGATAATTATTTGAGGTATTTTATAAATATTCTTAAAACATTCAAGTTGTTAATGTGGATTACATCCCTTTGTTGGATCAATTACATCATTGACAAAGATGTATCAATGATTGCATGAGTGCATCAAATAAAATACTGGTAAATTAAATATCAATGGTCCTGTGGGTAACATGTAATCTGAAAGAAAGAGGTATGGTAAAAAAAGAATAAAGCAAAAACTGTTCATATATATTTTTAAGGAACAAAAAATATTTGCATAAGTATGCAAGTGTACACCTCTCTCTTGATAACTCGTGTACAGCGGGGTCCACAAACATAGACCGCACTATAAGCGAGGGCGTGAGTTACCAAGGGACCTCCAAATATTGAAAAAATCTGCTTAGGCTATATACTTCGAGAAAACCGGGAGGGGGGGGTAGGGAGCTGGGCTGTATAATGACTGAATCCTCGTTTTACAATCGTGTTGATAATAATTGTTAATAACACACTTTTTCTAATGAAGTTGTTTGTTATTCTGTATAAATAACATTTATTTCCAAAATGTCCAATATGTGAAAGATCGTTCCAGCTGCTTAAACAATCGTCACTTGTATACGAAAACATTTGTGTATTACGGCACTTCTTTGTGTTTTGTTGATTAGTCTGGTTCCCAGAATGTTATTTAATACTATACTGCCAAGTTAGGAGTTGCAGTAGCAGGGAACTAGAGTAAATTTTGATACACAGCAAACAAGATTCCTTTTTTTTTCTCAAAAACTAGCGATATTTATTTCGTGACACAATCGTCTACATCGAAACTCAAATTTTGTATTGTTCAGTTAGTATACTATTGATGTTGTGATTTCATTGGAAGTAATAGTGAAACTTCTTATCATCTTTGAGGATATCTCTAAGTGCCAGTACAGGAATTCTCTGAAACTCACTTGCCCACATTGCTCTTTATTTTGCAAAGTACTCATTTTGCTTTTTTGCTTTGCTATCTTTGATCACAATTATGAATGAGTTGGTTAAATTAAGGTAGTTTATGTTACATACACAATAACATTTATAACAGTGTTCAATTGATCAACTGAAGTGAGTTCACACGATATAAGACCGGGACCGGTAGATTTTAAGTAGGATAGATTTGCGTGTCTTTTAACTTTTCTTTTATTCCACCCCCTTTTTTTGATTCAAAAGACATAATTAACGTGATAATACAAAGGAGGCCAGCTTTTAATTCAGTGCAACAATGCAACAAATACTTCCGGAAGTCAGTTATCAAAACACGGTTGGGACTTAATTGGGTTCTCATAGAAACGCCTGCGGACATAGGTGACACATTTTACACTTAAATACACATTGCATTTATGATGATTACACTTAAAAGGAACTAAAAGATAGAATTAAAACACAAATTTCACTTAATAAAAATTATTTAATTGGCATTTAAATATTAATGTACTGCCTACACTAGGCATAAGTGACATTTTCATTGACTGAAATTTCCTTGAATATCTTTAATTACTGTGTACTAAGAATGTTGTTTGGAAAGAAATGTAACCATTATATGACTTCTGATTAAAAGTTGATAATTTCAATATGTTGATTAAAATTTCCAGGTCCTATCTACCGTTTTCGACCATAAAACAAGCAATATATCAATGTTTCAGTTAGCAATTTTGATCACGATTTTCTTCAAGTTCATTAAATAGGGATCATGGGGGGGGGCATTTTCTGGTTTTAAAAAATGGGATCCATGCCTGACCCCACGTTATAAGTGGGTTCACGAGTTATCAGTGCGAATTATCGAGGGAGTGGTGTATTGTGTGGCCCATGAATTGTGATCTCTTTAATCGTATTTTTTTTTAAAATTTAATGTTGGAGAAATCAGAAAATATAGGTACATACAAATGCATAAAAAATAATGATAATGATTATAATATAAAAACAGTCATGTTAATTTTTATCAATTTATTGAATAAGAATTGATGCAGCTATGTGAACTGTTTTCAATTTACAGTTACATTTCGTTATCATGGTATTACCGGTACTTAAAATAATTTCAATGACATAATCCATATACAAGTCAGGTCGGCATGTAAGACAAAGCCCAGACTTCCAGGTAAACAGTTATTCACTTGTAGGTTGAAAAGAATGGTACATCAGGTTGATCTTTTGACTTCGACTGTTGTGAATAAATGTTTTGGTGGGTATCAATTTTCATGGTTTTGACAATATTGCATCATGATTGGATTTAAACAAAGCTGATCCTAGTGTCTTCAGTGGTATATCCTTTTTATTGGTGAGTCCTCATCAGTGGGAAGAGAAACATAGTCACTTTTCCAATGGCAGCAGTGACAACATGAAGAGTTCAGGCAGGTTTTAGCTAAAATATTTCATTTGCAAATATTTCCTAAACCTTTTGATTGATTGTCTTCATGCTAGACATGAATCATTATGAAGGCAAGACAATTCATTCAGGAACTCGCTTGCTTGCTTATTTTATCTTCAGGTCAAAGTAACAGTCGAAGAAAAATTTGCATTAAGGTTTTGGCTAGTTTTTTCATTCACTTTTATATACCCATTGACAGATTTCCTTCATGAGTTGGATGATCCAATATTCTTTAATACACTAGCTCATTTCTTTGACCTTGGGTACAGTCATAGAAATTTGCATTGAGTTTTGGTTAATGGCTTTTGTTTACTTATATTTCCAAAACCACTTGATGAATATTCTTCATGATGTGGATGAATCATTATGACACTAAGATAATCTGTTACACTTGATGGATTTTCTTCATGCATTGGATAAATCATTACGAAACTAAGATAATTACATATGATGGATTTTCTTCTTGATGTGGATGAATCATTACAAAGCTAAGATAATTTGTTACACTTGATGGATTTTCTTCATACTTTGGATAAATCATTATGAAACTAAGATAATTCATTACACATTTTGCAGTGGTGCTTTAATTATGGGTCCAGCATGCAGATCCTTGACATCATGCTGGCTCTTTTGCTTTGTGGTTGGTAGTAAACACAAAATAAAAATTGGTACCCCATGAAAAATTATAATGAAATCACAGAATATGCATGACTAACTATTTTAGTTGCTTTTATTTGTTATTATAGACCCTCAAGGAGCTGCAGTACAGACTCATCATTTCCATAACTACAGTTACCGAGACAACAGTGCATTTAACATGTCCTCTAGCTTTAGGGAGGTTGCAGAGGTAATTAATTTTGGTCAGCTGTATTAACATATTGTAAAACATAAGTATTTGTTTTAGTTCACGTGAGTTTCTGGTATTGTGCTGTGTCTAGCATATGCAGTGTATCATCTGTCATATGTCTTCATTGTCTGATTTTTGTTTGTCAACATTTGCTATTTATCCATCAAATACATTACCCATTCACATTAACATCAAGAATTACTTCTGCTACTTCAAGAATCCAGCCCTCCTATTGACTTGAAAAGTCTGTCTGTACAGGTATCCACCTACTTACGTGATTTCAGCTGATGTGAATTTTGTGTTAGGTTATTTTATACAAATTTTTTTTCAATTTAATTTTTTTCATAAGGACTGAAAAATAATGAAGCTACTTTTGAAAAAGCAACTATCGCCCAAGTCATGGGTTAGCTGTACTGTGTAGAAGACAAAGGGAAGTAACTTTTGCAGATTACTTTCCCTTATCCCACTAGATGGTACTCCATATACCTGATATTGTCAGTTGTAACTTTCACCGCAAACTGTCTTAGTAAGTGAAACAATCATACTATGTAGTATTTACTAAATTTTGAGTTTTTGGTGAATATTCAGATATTTTGTAGAAAATTGTTATTGCTTCATGTGATGTGTTTACATTGGCACCATATTACAGATACATGATACTACAATACAGCTGTTCTTGTTCATAGGTTCACCTATTCACATATATTATTTCTTTATTCTGATGTATTTATAATATATTTATAATATTTTCAGTATATATTCAATTAGTTTCATTCTGGCCTTGTTAAATTCAATTGGTTTGGGGTTTTTCCATTTGCAGACTACTGGTGATTTAGGATGTCTAATGGAATTTACGTTCAGATTTTTGATATTCGATAGACATTATCACACATTTTATTACATCTGGTATGTTTTGTTCTTTTCTTTTTAGGTAGTCTGTAACAACATGGCTATTAAATGTATTTGTATGGTTCAAGGTTCTTCAAAAACAGCTCAAGGGCAAGAAAAAAACAGGGCATAAAAGGGCTCGATCCAAATCTAGTGATCAAGACATTTTATGTTTACACACTCCCTCTGACTCATTATCTAGGATAGGGGGAATGCCTCCCCATCTATCTGATAAATTGCATTGTATGAGTACATGTTGCAGATGGATGCCATCAGAGATCAAGAATCAAGTGTGATCAGTATAATTCATAAAGTTTTTATCAACAAGAATGTCGACAAGTGACTGCGTCATACAAATCTAGGCAACCTATTGGGAATAAGCCCAGCTCTCCTCCGGGACATAAAATTGGCGATGAAGCCTGCTGTATGGTTGGTTTTTTAAAAAATTTTATCAACATGTGCAGCCAGCGTCATTCGTGAGGTAATTTATTTTGCCTCTCTGGCTTTCGACCAGTCATCTAGCCAACAAGGTGACCACAGTAATATATTTGATGTCCTGGCTGTCAACAGAACTGTCCAACCATTCAGATACAGTGGATATGGTACAGGTTCAGTTTTCAAACATCGTTCATCCGTATCTTCGGTGGTGATCTCTTATGCTGGCTTTACTGCCTGGACCGGCAAGCCAGTTGTCGGTCCTTGTGGCCATACAACTCACCCTACCACACCCGTAATGCTGGTTCATTGTGCACAAATGCAGCATTTGAATGAGCAAAGCTGGTCAGCCTGCCCCAGCCATCATTCCCAGCCAACCCAGCCAGTCCTTTCAAACCAGCATCTGCATTATCCTAGCACTGGAGAGAACTTCTTCCTAAGAAAGAAAAAAACAATTACCATGGCAAGAGTTTCTTCAGCTTTGCTGCCTCTTCAGTGCAGCAGTGGATCTCATGAATCTCTGCCACCTCCATATTTACCCTTGCACCCTTTGCAGATGGCACTTATGTTTCAGTGGCATCCAGTTTCCTTGCACCCTTTGCAGCTGGCCCTTTTATCTCAGTGGCATCCAATTTCTTGTCCGTAAATCATCAGATAAAGATCTCAATGGAAATTAGGCACTTTCTGATTCAAAGGCAGAACAGAGAATGGCTAGTATCAGGAATTCTTTTGGAAGGTCCACAACCACAGGTCAAATGAGAACCCTTCATATCAGCCTCTTGGAAATGAAGGCAATCCAAACCTACTGTGTTTGGCATTGGAAAACAATCTTAATAATATCTGATAATTCATTGGTGGTTAATTACCTCTGGAAATTTGATGGAAAGCTGTCGCCACCACTATGTTTATTGATATGGGACCACCTCGATTGGTGTTCCCAACATTAAATAAATATTCAAGTATGACGCATTCTGGACAAGCTCAATGTTTTGGCCAATTCCAGACCTGCCAACTCTTATGATTTTGCCACAAGTCTTATGGAAATGACCCTTGAAATATGGATTTGCTGAATAAATGCACAGATTACATAAATACAGTTGTTTTCAGTAAAATCTGGATACTGGCTTATCCATGTTTGATTTGGATCCAGGTTTCATATTAGATACAGTGGAGTTGGCCAGGGAACCAGACTAACTTTACACAAGTGCCTCAAATGCTTTAAATTGCACATATTTTATGATGCAAAATATATATATATATATATATATATATATATATATATATATATATATATATATATATATATATATATATATAAATATGGGAAAGATGTATGCTGTCACCATGTGAAATTGAAATTTTGTTAAGGATTATGTTAAGTTGAAAGATAGCAGGAAGCAATTGGACTTAATAGGGTTTGGACTCATAGTTTGTGAAACTGTACTGGAGGTAATTAAGGTCCAAGTATACTTTATAAATTGTTTAGTTGAACACAATCTTTACTGTCATTGCATGTGTCTTGAATCACAGTTCTGGACTTTTAAATGCATGTTTTCCAGCTTGACAATAGCAGCACATGATGTTTTGTTATACCTTACTGAAAACTGGTATAACTTACAAGAAAAGAAATTGACTTCGTTACTGAGAAGGTCTTCTTAGTGTTGGCAGGTCTGCAATTCTCTGTCAAGGAGGGGCCAGCTACTGCTGACAGAGTGGTCCCTCCATCCATCTACTGTCAAGTGTGCAACCTGTGAGGTCGACTGATAGTAGACCTGTTTGCAACAAAAATGGAACAACAAGGTGCCTGCCTTCATGTCCCCTTTCTGGATCAGAATACATGGGCTGATGATGCTCTTTCAATCAACAAGGAGGGAATCTGGCCCTTTGCCTTCCCACCAGCAGTTCTGATTCCAAAGGTAATCCAGAAAATGAGGAGCATAGATCGCAAAATAATCCTGATTGCCCCTCTCTGATGGGACAAGTCATGGGTCACTGATCTGCTTGACTTGCAACTCCAATGCTTTTTAAGCATCTGTAGTCTCTAATCTTTCACACACGTCCAGAGAAACTTTGATTTCATGCATGGCTCTTGTCTGGCTGACCTTGTGCAAGAAAAACTTCCAATCTTAAGCTCAGGAGATGATCTTGTCAGCTAGATGACCCTCTACTTTGAAAGTATATAAGGGGAAATGGCACATTTTTTGTGACAGATGTTGTACAAATGATGTCACACAACTGTAAGCCTCCATTCCCCAACTAGATAATTTTCTTCTTTTTCTCTTTGAAAGTAAGAAGCTAGCACTGATAACGATGAAACACTAAGACACCTAGTCACAGCAAAGATCTCTCAGACTTGCTAACGATTTATTATATCTATCCAACCTTGCTTGTTAACCCTGCTTCCAGAGTGGAATCTTATTGCGGATCTTGACATGGCATAACTATGCTAAATTCTGTCCTTTTTCCAATGTCCTGATGAAGCAACTATCATACAAGACATGCTTCAAAATAGTCTTGGCTTCAGAATCAAGAATAAGGGAGCTCAATGCTACTTACAGTTTCTTTCCAATCTGCAGTGATTTTAATGACACAGACAAGTTTTATCTATTAGAACAGGCTTTCGTCTACTGGTAACCAGAAAATAATTCTTTGGCCCCTCTTGTTGATTGGTTAGAGGACCCAGTATGTGCTTTCCAATTTTTTCTGAAGCGTGCAAAGTCCATCTGGTCTGGAAGCCAGAGGATTTTGCTTCCACTAAAATCAGGGAAACAGGACATATCCCTACAAGTGTTATTGTCGTGGCTAAAGGGAGTCATCCATTCAGCATACTCTGATCTCTCACAGGAACAAGTATGTCTGATGAGGAATTTTGTTAATGAAATACAAGCTATTTCTGTGAGCATTGCCTTTAAATGCAATGTCTCAATTAAAAATATAATGGAATCAGTCAGTTAGCATGCCCAGTCAATTAGTTTCTTCTTCCTGTTTGCATGACATTGCCTCACCAAACACAGAGTTGAATCTATTTGGTCATTTGGTTGCTGCCCAGACAGTCACCAGACCATGACACTCCTTAAGCAACTGCGTCCTCAGGTGGGACCTGTCAACTTTTGTTGATTTCTCAAAAAACCCCAGCATTTTTTGTAATTATTTATGAAGTGCAGGAGTCTGCAGCCTAGTTACTTGCACAGGATGTACACATATATGGCTGTGTCAGCTATCATTAGGAGAGTTTAACCCATAAAAGTAGTGAGTTCTACAGGGTGCTTTTAAGCAGATGTTAAATGCGCAGCATTTCTTAATCCTCTTATATAATTTCCATACATTAATGTGATTGGGTAATGTATTTGACAGAGAAAGGAAAAATTTTATAGTAAAATTGTTTCTCTCCAAAAATACTTACATAATCACAGTACTATAAATTCCTTTCGAAATCTCCCCACAGTGTCAGCATCTTGTCTCAGATATTGTTCAAGTTAAAACATGATATCTGGTAAATGTAGCACCACCTAGCGGGGGTATGGTTATGTAATTTGTAAGAGTTACTTCCCTTTGCATATACAAAAGTATATTTTTTTGTTGCTGCTATAGGGTTTAATGCCATTTTTCAACACAAGGTAGGCTATACATGGCGGTCAGTATAAATTATGGAGGCAGAACCAGGGAAAACCCCGGAAAGAACCACCAACCCACAAGAAGCTACCTGCAAGCTCTCTCACATTCCCACATTGGTACAGAAGTATAAACAGACTTATTCAAGTCGCTGGGAGGGCTGGATTGTGGAGGTAGCAGAAGTAGTTCCGAACATTAATATAATTGGGTAATTATTTTCAGAGAAATAATATGTACTGGAAAATTTCCCTGTTAGCTTTTTCTCCAAAGCCACTGGTATTGAGCTTCTTGACATAAACGCCATTCAGGTTTCTACAGATAATGCCAGTTTGCCATTAAACATGGCTACTAAGTAGAAAACATTTAAACAATTTCTTTGTGCAGAATTTTGCCAAATTTGACAGAAAACATCCATACCAGTAAGCCTTTCAAATCAGTATACATAAAGTCAATATAGGTGTCATTACTAAAAATGTAAAACAGTTAAACAACTTCTCAGAAACCACAAAACAGAATTAAATCAAACAGACAGATAACATCCATGCATGGAGACCTTTCAAGTTTGTATATATGATGCTGATCCAACACCAAATATGACTGACATTATTAAAAATAGAACAACCTGAAAATGAGCTAAGCACTCTAGCATTTCGTATTTGCATAAATGGTGCTGATCTGCCTTGAAATAAAACCACTCTTATTAAAAATAGAAAAATCTTGAAATACATCCTAACTTAAGCTGCCTAACAGAATTTGACAGAAAGTTTCCTGAATAAAAACCTTTTTGTTTTGCCCAAATGATGCTGTTACACTATTCAGTCTGGTTTTGTTGCTAAAAATGAGAAATACCTTTAAACAATTTCATTTTGAAAACTGGTCAACAGAATTTGTCAGAAAGCATCCTGTCATTAGGTCTTTAAAGTTTGAACAAATCAGTCTGTTTTAATATCCAGTATGGCTGCCACTACAAAAAATATAGAAAGCCTTCAAATATCAGAAAGCATTAAACCACCGTATTTACTGTATATATTGGGATACAATAAAATAAAAAAAAATTCCTGTCCCAGAACTTATGGTGAAACTTTTTTCACCTAAGTCACATGTCCCAAGACTTAAGAAATGAAATAAATTTGTATTGAATTTGCACCCCCTTCCACTGCACATTGCAATAAAATAGATAAAATACTTATATGATAATAAAATGAAAGAAACCAACCTTGTATTGTTATCATTTTTTCCTTTTTATTCATCATGAGCATTAAAGAATAAAATATATCCATGAACTCCATATGTGTATCGTAGGTTTCCTTACTATAGCATGTATCGCTTATGTCCGATAACGCATGACACATTGTTCATTGACATGAACATTGAGAAACAAATCATGCTTGGTTGTGCTCAAAGGTTTAAAAATGTTATCCAACTGAAAACAGGATACAACAAAATCAAAAATGAGAGGGAAATAATCAACCAATCGCTTGAAGACAACCAATCGCTTGAAGACAACTGCCATTCATGCATGACACATTGTTAGGTGCAGAATAACCAAGACTGAATTATATCCAGGTCAACTATATAACAGTATCTCGCAAATAAAAATCATTATTTGAAAATACACTTGAGTGCAAGTGACAATCTTTCGCTTGTATGGGTTACAAACAATATCATTAAAGCAAGTTATTGTTGCCTTATGTATTAATTTAAACTACAGATGCCAAGCAAATTGAAGCCTGGGTGGTGAATAAACACAACTAGCAGTGAGCAGTAAACTCATTGTTTTAACTTACCAACAGGACATCAAAGACAAGGTTATTTTTATTACAAAGGAGGCCGACCTTAGAAGCCAACATGACTACTTTGAAGCCTTGTTTTTTTGGTTGGTTATTTTTGGAAAGGATATTCATGCAAGCCAACCTTGTGAACCGACTTTGGATTCTTTTAAGTGTGCCGATTATTTTTTTTGTTTCTTTGAAAGGATATCAATACAGAGGTTATTTTATTACAAAGCAATTTGATCTCAGAAGTCAACTTTGGATTTTTTTAAGTGTGCCAGGTTTTTTTTGTGTATATACAAAGACACCCAAGGAAGCTAACTTTGGTTCCTTTGCACCAGTATTCACGGGAATTTTGAAAATAAATTCAAACAAAGGAACAATTTTTAAAGTGACACTATAGTGCTTCATGCATGGACATCGATGACCCAGCATTGCCCAGAAGATTTGGAGAAAATAAAATCATTTGATGATCATTTGGTGAAGGCCAGAAAAGAAGAAGATGATTTCACTGACAATATGATCATTAACTTGGATGAAACTCAAGTGTACTTTGATCTCATTCCTGGACAGACTGATGATAAGATGGGGGTTAAAAGTGTAAGAATCAGCACAACTGATGCAGATTTGTAAAAGTCTGACTTCAGTCCTTGCAGTTTCCACTTCAGGTGATGTGTTGCTTCTAACGATAATTTTTCAAGGCATGAAAAAGCTAAAAAAATATTCCTGCACTGAAAGAATGGATTGTATGTGTGCAGGAGAAGGGTTGTGTAGACAAGATGATGCTGCAGTGGATTAAAGTGTTTTATCTCAAGTACTGAGTTTTATATTTTGTAAAATAAAATTTCAGTTAGAGTGCATTTTCTGACATGTAATTTTTGAATGATTTAAAAGTTGTCCCACAACTTAGGACTTGTAAAGACGATGTGTCCCAGAACATACGGTGCACAAGAATTACTTTAAAAATTATGGTTTCTCAACATATATGGTAACCCAGATTTCTTGGCCAACTGCTCTTGCATTTCGAACTTGTTTCTTTTTATAATTGCATTTGCATTGTCAATAGTATTAATATATTTTGTTGAAGCTTTTGAAAGTCAAATACTTTGTTGTGCTGTAATTGAATACATAGTTCCTTCAAAGACTTGAGGTGAAGATTGAACAACAGTTGTTATTTTATATAAGGAGCCATGGTGGTGCAGTGGTTCATGTGCCAGAATTGCAATGAATGATCAGTCTGGGTCAGCTAGCATGGTGTGTCCTTGGGCAAAGCATTTTACTCCAATTTCATTGGCACTAAATAACTTACTTGTCTTGCTGTGTTGTAAAACACCAAAACAAACCAATCCACTTTACATAGAAAAATGATATATGCAATAATTACCATGTTAGGATCTCCAGCATATATTTTCTTAAATAATTTTTAAAAAATTTCTTAAGTAATTTTAATGGGCATTCCCTATTTATTGCAGTAATTTCCTATATGACTATCTCATTTTGTTTCAGATTTTCTTATTGACTTAATTTTAAATTTGTATTGTCTTAAATAATCACCATCTCTCAGATTTCAAGAGAAGGATGTATTAATATACATTTTAATTACATCAAAGTTTCTCTCTCATTTTAACATATCTATGAATCTGATTGGTTGAGCATCAAAATTTGCAGCATTGAAACAAATGTGGAACATTTACTCAGAAGTACAATTCCTGTCATCCATGACTACCATAAATGCAGACATGGTTAAGACTGTAGTAATAAACATTATCATCAGAAAAAAAAATGTAGGAACATGTACATTATCTTTGCTCTTTTGCATTTCTTGGATCCGTAGCTATATATTTTAAAAAATCAATTGTTAAGAAAAGGTTAAATATTCCTTCTTTTTACAAGTGATCACCTTTAAAAATAAAAGGACCAAACTTAATGTAAATACTGTCTTTCTTATGAAGAACATATAGAACTACTGTGCACATTTTCTACTAAAATTCATTGCTGCAACCAGCAGGGTGTATTTAATTAAAAGAAATAGCATGTTCAACTGTAACAGCTTTGCTATTTTAGTTAAGTAGGCATTGTAGACAAAAAGGTGCTTAAATAACTGTTTTGAAGTAACCAATGGTTTTGTCATTCATACTATCAACCATAGTTGTCTTGGAAGATTCCTTTCAGTAAAATGCTCACCCCCTTTCCTGGATCCGGGAAGATTCACTCTAGTAAAATCCTTGCTCCTTTGACTGGATCCAGGTGGTAACCTAATATCTTCCTCATGTTTATTGAAATATATACAGAACATTTCAAAAGAAGTTTTTAAAAATTTCAGTGAGACAGTATATAAGATTAAAATAAATCAGATTTTGAAATGTTTGTTTTGAGACAGATTGAAGCTGTTCTTACTGAAGATTATTAACCAGCTGCAATTTGAAAGGAATAATTTCTTTTTAGAAACTTCTAAAAAGGTATTTTGTTTTTAACTTTATTTTCAATACTTAATATTAGGACCCTTGAATGTGACACTATTAACATATTTCAAATTTACCATATATACTCACTTACAAGTGGAGGCAAACTGCAAACAACAAAGATCCAACAGATCAGGGTCTACTGTTTACTGCTAACTAACTGCAAAGACCCAGATTTGATAGCACATTTTGTGATGGCAGATCAGGGTCTGTGCACTTTGCAGTTAGACATGACATATAAGTGAGTATGTATGGTATGTTAAACCCTTCAGGGTAAAAATACTGTAAGGTATGTTAAAGCCTTCATGGTAAATACTGTAAGGTATGTTAAAGCCTTCAAGTTAAATACTGTACGTTTTGTACCTAAAAGTCATTTAGACATACTTGTGTAACATATCTAATTTTAGAATCCAATGCATCAAAACAGTCCCATTTCGTTTCAGACTCACAATTAAGGTGTACATGAAAGTCCATCATCTACTCATGCTACATGTATACTTGTATTACTTTTGAATTAATTTTCATGAGCAAAACTATTTGTGATTTTATTTTAGCTTGAAGTAAAGACACCTATAACAGTAAAGAAAAAATTGGCTTCAAGTACGAAGGAAAGTGCTTTGGATTTTCAAGTGTAAGTTATAAGTAAATATATTTATGTGCACTTTTATTATTCCCCACCTTTCACCAAAAATAGCAAGATATACCATATATATCTGTGTATAAGTCAGATCACACTGCCAAACTTCATAGACTCCTGTCTGACATTGTATGATGTGCCAGCCGATTTCTGTCAATGCAGTTTGTATGGAGTAATCATTAGAACAAAAAACATAGACCTTAATCTGCCAGCACCTTGTGTTACAGCAGATCCTGGCCTATCTTGTTTGCAGTTGGACCCAGTTATGAGCAAGAATATATGGTAGAATGTATATTTCTGTCTGTCCATCCATGCATCATACTTTTATTCTGCTTCAGATATATTACCCGAATATAATACATCAGAAAATTCACCACCATGCAAATCCTGCCTTCCCAAGCTAAATAAGACTTTAACCCCATCTTCTGGCTTGTTTTAGCAACAAAATGTCTAAAATGTCATCACTTTTTTTTGCTGAGATATAAGTCAGATGAGTGGTTTCACCTTGGAGAAAGGCATTTGAGCCAAATGCTGTCATTTTCTAGTTACTACTTCCACTTGTGCCTGGTCAGTGCACTTTCTTAAGAGGTCTAACAGAAATCTAACATGTAATCACAATTATCTCCTCCTGTGGTCATTAGTACTTGCAATGAATTTAAGTACTCAACTTTTAATGCATTTCATTCCAAGTAAATGGTTGAATATTCTTAGAAGTCAGATCATTTCTGCCATTTTGTCCATTATTTATTACATTTTCTTGCATCCACTTCACTGCAAATTTTGCACAGTACTTGACTGATTTTGCCAGGTGAGTTTGAAGTTAAGGTATGTTTTTTATTATTATTTTGCAAATTTTGAAAAATTCTTTCTCTTCAGAGTGTCATTAAATTGGGTACTCCAACCCATGCTTGCCCCCCAACCCCTTTCCAGTTTTCCTGAGGTATATTCAAAGGGATGGGGGAACAATGGGCACTGCCGATATGTGTCACCATGCCAAGTTTGTTTAAAGGGGTGGACTTAGTATTTTCTCCTTTTTTCCTAAGTTAGATTGAAAAAGAAAAAAAAGCATTAACTGTAACAAAAAATAATAGTAAGAGGAACAAATGAGGAGCCATAATAACCAGTTTAGATGGTGTATATTTCCTGAAATCATATTCAGCCAGTGTGGAGGGGGATGTGTTCTCTTCAACCACACAATAGGAGGCTCTGCTGCTGCAGATTCCACTGGAGCAGGACCTTGAGACTCCCCATTGAATTATCATATTTTTGTATAGATGCCCCAAGATGTGAAATCCTTTGTTTCACTTTCACATCACCTTGGATTGTTTGTCAACATGGGCATATACTATCTCTTCCAATCTCACCATTGCACCCACTATGATATCTATTCAAAGCCAACTTAACTGCATCTGTCACCTTCCACAAGATGTCTTGAAAATCATACTGTTAGTGACTGCCATCGCTCATAGAATTTCCTTGCCTCTTGTGGTATGGGATCTACTCATTTTGGGCTTCCTGTATATGAGAACACTGCAGAAGACTCATACCCCAGTGGCAGCTGAAACTTTGCCCACTGGACCAAGCAATCCCAGTTTCAGTCTTCATGAGGTTACAACTCAGCATATGGGAGGACCTCACTTGGCCTGCATTGAGCATCCTGTTGCAGGATCAAATGCCAGAAGTTATGATCTGTGCAGACTCCATCATGATGACTTGGGTTCATAACACAAGCCCTCCTTTCAAGTAGTCAGCAGGGTTTGGCTTTTTTGAAGAGTGCTTATTACACATCAGTCTCCTTGAGATTAAGGCCTTAGCGAATTCCCTTTAGTCATGGTAAGAAAACTATCTGAAAAGGGTGTTGTTAATCTGTATGAAAACTCAGCTCTCATTAGTTGCATCAAGTGTTATGGGTTAAGCAAGTCCCTAGACCTTTTCTGATTTGGGTTTTCTCTGGTGGTGTCATCATCATCGAATCCCCATTGAAGTCTGCCACATCCCAGGCAGGCTCAAACAGATTTCATTCTCCAATCAGAACCAACTAATTCACACTGAATAGTTCATTCCCTCCCCTTGAGTCAAGCCCCTCATGGACCTGTTTGAGATGTGGTGGAACATAAATCTGTTGACTGCATCTCTCTTAAATAAATATCTAAAAGCGTCAGCAATCAATGCTCTTTTCCAGGACTGGAATGATATTGCCCATAAAAGCCTTAGTAACACTTATAGCTGACTTCAGCCTTTGGCATTTTGAGAAGTTAGCCCATTACAATCAAGGGTTATCTTAACATGATTTCTGACACATTTTAGTATCATTCAGTTGAGGGTGTAGGCCAGATCAGAGACTTCTCTGACCTTGTGAATATTGACCTGTATTGATTGAAGACTTTGGCCCTTTGTCTGGAATTAAATCTTCCACCACTGTTTTTCCATTGATCCTTAATCCCACTGAGTCTTGACAGGAAATCTTGCATGTTCCTATCACTCAAAGAAGGAACTCATGATATTTTCCTGAAGCAGCATTGCAGCAGGATACCTTCCTTTGTCATTTAACAGCTGTGTAATGATGGTGGTTGCTCTGCTTCCACAGGATTTACAGGAGTGAAAATTTGATCTCCTGATCATGTCCATACATAAACCAATTGAACATGCTTGCCCATTTCACACAACTCAAAGCCACTTCATGTGGTTTAGGAAGTGGGAGGTGGGGCCAACTCTGGGGTAAAGGGATACAGCTGCTTCCTTCTCGTGCCTATTCTTTTAATGCATTATAATTGATTAATGTTTTTAAAGAGAAACCAGTTTTTCGAGTGCAACATATTTTTATGATCATACTTGCCAAGTCATAACACGGCCCACACATTCCATGCCCTCCAAGCAGTTAACTTCCTGGAATAGTGTGCACATCAGCTCCAGTAGTAACTAACAAATTGATTAGGCACTGATCCTACTATCCAAGGGGAGACCACTCATCAGACATCTTGGCAAGCAGATGTCTTCTTAGCACTTTTATTGCTTAAACAAGCCAAAAGATGTGGTGAATGTCTTGTTTAGCTTGGGAGGGCTGGATTTGATAGATAGTGGAAGTATTTCAGATGTATTATGATTGGGTAACTATTACCAAAGAAACATATTTTACTCAGTTTTGTTGTATTTGTTTTTTTTTCTTCAGCAATTTGTTTCAGTTGCTCCTTGTATTGCTTTTTTTTAAATCGTCCAGAAATGCACAAAAAAATCACAATATCTACACATTGGAAAGAAAGTGTGTTGATAAACAAAAAATTATTTTTACCCTTATAAAAATAACTAACCAGACTAGAAACTGTAGCCAGCCTGACAGAAAGTCACTGGTGATGGGATGGTAGGTGGCTATTTTAAATGCTGGTCAATATGTTTATGGTTTTGTCATTTCTGTTGCCCTGAAGCTGTTTTAATGTATTAGCCAAAACATTCTCCAGTTACATAAATAGAGGGTGTGTACAATGCCTAAAGTCAGGGTCCTATCTTTTGAGTTCAAGGTTATTGGTCAACAGCTACATAATGCTAAAAGAGCTTAATGTAATGTGATGAAATTTAGCTTAACGAACCTCAATCACTAAAAGTGTGTGAAGATCCAAGTTACATGTAGATATCAGTATGTTATATATAGTGATGAAATGAATAACCAAAAATGGGAATCGGAATACTTTTTCACCAACATTTTTTTAATTGAAAATTGGTATTCGGATATTCTTTTCTTAACCTGGTGAGTAGCAATGCCTAAACAAGACTCATCAGTCAGCTGTGCTTATCACAGGTACTCCTTTCTGTCTGTAAAAAAGATAAAGCTTTACATATCACTCACACATCTCACCTATGTTTGCACGAGTTTGAGTCTAGGCTCAAGAATTGTGGGTATATGAGAAAGCTTGCCAGTAGCTTCCCTTGGGTTGGTAGTTCTACCCATGGTCTTTATGAGGTCTACCTCCACTAAATATACAGCTGCCATGTGTAGCTTATCATGTGCTGACAATGGCATTAAACCCACACAAAGCCAAAGCCTTGTTTATTTATGAGATAACCCCCTGTGGGTTCCGGAATGCAGAACACTCTGTGCCTGATGCTCTCTCGTGCAAGGATGCGGGAGGTTGCGGGTTCAAACCCCAAACAAGTCATACCAAAGACTTATAAAAATGGTACTAACAGCTGCCTCGCTTGGCACTCAGCATTAAGAGGTTAGAGTTAGGACTGATCGGCCTGTTGTCAGGATAATGTGACTGGGTGGGACATAATGCTACATGTCTGCAGCACGATGTCCCAGTGATAGACATCACTATAAACTGTCACACTGCAGATATCGTAGCAATATGACTAGAAAATTGTTAAAGCTACGTTAAAAATCCAAAACACACACACGCACACACACACACTTTCTCCTGCATGTCATAAGAAGCATGTAATGGGGCAATGAGCTGTGTTGGCTCAGTGGTTAGTATATTGGACTTGCTACCAAAGAGGTGTTGGTTGGAATCCTACATTAGATCAACCTGGGCCAGCTACCACCATGTGTCTTTGAAAGTGCCACTTTAACTCCAGCTTAGATGCTGAATAACCTACTTGTATTGCTGTGCTGTAAAACACTACACAGAATCAAATTATCTTTGTTCTATTTGTTATATTGTTTATATTTTGTTTTGTTGACATGCTGAATAAGTAACTGCCAGCTTAAAACCTGTGTTCTTACATGGCACCATTTAGCAATAATTGTGCTGAGGTACTATTAATACCTATGCATACATATTCTTTTAGTATACTTGAGAGAAAACTTAATCACTGTTGTCTTCCATATTTGTACTTTTTTGTGTTCACCGTGCATAATCAGTGCATATTGCAAAACAAGTTTGAAACATAACTGCTTCATTTGTTTTCAGGACTGAGGAATCAGGGGAGGTAACTGGTACTCACCAGTATAGTGCTTCACCAAGTGTCAGTAGTTTCCAGATGTCTTCACCACATTCATCAGGATCTCAGGAATTATCAAAATATGGCTCACCAGGTAGATATAATAATAAATTTGTGCAGATTTTTGTTTTGCCATGTATGGTACAGTTGTTCCTCATTATAGATCTGCTCAATATACCACTTTCCCTCTTATAATGTATGTATGGTCATGGACCTATTGAAAATTGGTGCTCAATTTATTTAACCATATTCGAGTTCTTTTTCACTAACGAAAACCAGATATAATGTGGCTTCACTTCATGAATAATTTACTTTTATGACATCCTTGTTCGAACATACCACAGATCACTATAATGACACATCCTTGTTAGAAAATAGCTCAGTTCAGTGTCATGACAAATCCTTGTAGAAAGTGACCTCACTTATAATGTGAATAAATGTTACATCTCCTATGAACAGTGTTCTAATGAAAGAGCACTGTACTTCTGTGTTAAGTATATCAGTTTCTTTGTCCATTACAAGCTAATAAACAATTGTAACTTGAATGCACAGTAAATGCATTGAGATAGAAAGGTCTATTAACCAGAGGCGGTTTAAAGTGACTTCTTCAGGGCTGCCTTTGATGCCTCTGTAGAAGATATGGACTTATCCCATATTTTGGTTTTTGCCCCACGCTGTCAGCAATGAGAATGATTGCATTCAAAGCAAATGAAAATGCCATTAAAGTGTCACTTGCCAGCAGTTTGAGTCTTCATATTTTGAAGACGGTTGATTCCGATTTTCACCATTTTATGGAGAATATTTTTATAGGAGTTTTGTCCCCTGTTTGACTTAACTTTTTCATTAAATTTTGTTTATACCTAGAAACTTTTGAAGAAATTGAGGGATTAAAATCAAATTTGGCATATTGCTTTTCATTTGAAAGACCTTGGTCAAGTTCAGTTTTCGTTATTTTCCAGCAATATTGTAATGATTCATGGGCCCCTGATTGACTTAGAACTTTGGTCCGTTCAGTTTCTGCTCAGTAACTTTTGAAGTAATTCATGGATCATGTTTGAATTTTATTTTTCTGGCAAAATTTATCCAAGTTATAATCTCTGTTGGGTTTGCCCTTTCATTACATGATATTGACAGGAGCTTCTGTGGCATAGGGACACATTTCTGGTTTATATTTTAAAAAATGGCATAAAGATGAATTCCTTTCAGTATGTATAGGTACACATCCGTAATTTATTCCAAAACTAGCTGTGATGATTCTATTTAACTTAGTTTATGCCAATGGATTCTGTATTTTCATCATGTATGGTTTAATTTTCTGGATTATTTGCTACTGATTGACTTTCCTAAGTTACATTCTTATTATGATATCCACTCTGACTTTAAAGCATTGGGAGGATTGGGGTGGAGGAGCAAACATTATAATTGCCAATAACAAAAGTTAAACTTTGATGTATTTTACTTTGATTATGAAACAAAGTTTTACCAAGGTTATGAAGATTGTTTCCTGTTGTCACATTTACATGCTCTGTGCAACATGAGAAGTGGTGCCATGTACATCATGTTATCATTGTGTACCCAATTAACTTGAATAAAGAGCCATTTTGGGTGGTAAGTGGGTTTTACATTCTCGTTCTTCACATTGAGGTGTGAATGGCTATTGAAGGTGAAAGTCACTACATCCAGGTAGTATGGTACAAAGATCATTTGGAGAGATTGGACAGGTACAAAGATCATTTGGAGAGATTGGACAGATACAAAGATCATTTGGAGAGATTGGACAGGTACAAAGATCATTTGGAAGAGATTGGACAGGTATAAAGATCATTTGGAGAGATTGGACAGGTACAAAGATCATTTGGAGAGATTGGACATGTATAAAGATCATTTGGAGAGATTGAGATAATTTTTGTATGCTGCATTTACAACTTTGCTATGTGGCAAGATACCGAATATAAAATTATAGTCTTGAATGAAAGAACATGATATCCATAACAACAAATAGAATTATAATCCTCTCCTGACTCTTGTTACCTTCAAGGTAAATTGTTTTTCAGGCAAAACCTTCACCCAGCAGTCTGTATTGCAAGGGCAGAGGTCATGGTTGTGGGGCCCAACAGGGGAGCAGATGTGGAGCCCAGATATGACTACAGGTTGGTAGGTCATATATTAGCTTGGAAAAATGGTATTATGGAACTGACAAAATTTTTTGTCTTTGCTTGATAGGCGTTGTGAAACCTGCTTATAATGGATACATGGGAAGATTCAGAAAAAGAAAGATTGTAAGCAGAATATTTTCAACTATTACCAGACTGTGTGTATGGTGGGTGGGGGGATTGAACCCAAAGTTAAAGCTGCTAAGCATGCATGATCATTTTTCTTGCATAATTAATCAGACTTGCATTCATCTGAGAAATTCTCACACCCTGTTAGGTTGTCTTAGAACTATTCCTGTTACAAGATCAAAGTAGTTTTACAAATAGACTCCCAATGGCCTCCTAACAGAAGTTGAATTGCCATCTTTTTCCCAGTAATGGCAGGAGGTTTGCTTAAAGTCACCAATCAGTCAATTCCAAATTATATTTACTTGACCTGGGCATTCTTATAACAGTCCTAATTTAACTGCCCTCCATCTTCCAAAAATGACAAGCAGCTATTTTGCATCAGTCTGCCACAAGATCATCTTGGCACTGATCTTTCTTTTGTTGACTAGAATATTCACCTGACAGAGCTTTGACCATACAAGAGTAAAACAGAGTAATGTTGAAAGGGGCAGTGACTTTTCAGAATTTCACTTTACAGAATTACATGATTTATCATTACATTTTCTTTACTTTTTAATTAACACAGTTTATTTAGTATTGTACTGACATTCCATTTAGCCCTGTACATTCACACAAACATGCATTCACACACACACACACACACACACACACAGTTTGTTTAGTCCTTATGTTTTCTGAATTATTTAAATGCACTATGTTCCCAAAGCACAAGTCATAAAAGCTGTACATTCACACAAACATGCATTCACACACACATACACTCACACACACAGCTTGTTTAGTCCTTATGTTTTCTGAATTATTTAAATGCACTATGTCCCCAAAGCACAAGTCATAAAAGCTGTACATTCACACAAACATGCATTCACACACACACACACACACACACACACACACACACACACACACACACACACACACACACACACACACACACACACACACACACACACACACACACACACACACACACACACACACACACACACACACACACACACACACACAGCTTGTTTAGTCCTTATGTTTTCTGAATTATTTAAATGCTCTACGTCCCCAAAGCACAAGTCATAAAAGGTGTGAAAGACTTCTAAAAATAAAATAAGTGTATGATTGATCCAGCATCTGTACTGTAGACATTACATCAGTCCATCACACCATGTGGATTTAGTTTAGTAGAGGTAGGCTATTGAATTAATCTGCATCATAATCCACACAGATAAAAGCATATATATATATGTATGCCAATATTGAATGTCAACCATTCTTTCTTCCTAGGTCCTAGGCAACAGCTTGGAGTGGGTTTTATTTCTCAAGCTCTATTCTTGATATAATCATCAAACCATATGATTATACATCTCTGTCAGTATATACCTTTACTTCAGAGGAAAGTCACTGTGATCTACATTTCACATTTTGCTGGCTTAGGTGAAGTTTTGCATTGAGCTCATGACAAAATAGATTTTTAGCACCCTATATATACCTATATTACTGAAAGCTGGTGTGTGAATGCATCTTGATGGGTACAACATTATCATTATAGATGTAGATCACTGTGACCAGTAATTTATGCTCTGTTGACCTTGGTTAAATTCTGTGTTTTAAGTTTATTGCTGAAGCTCGGTTTAACCTAGAATCATCAGACTAGATGATTGTATGTATTTCTGTTAGTACCACACCTATACCACAAATGTATGTCACTGTGACCTACATTTCACATTTTACTGGCTTAGATTAAGTGTTTGCTTTAAGCTCATGAGTGAATGGATGTTAGCACCCAGTAGATAGACATATACTTTTATACCTAGATTCATGAACTTTGATGGGAAGATGCATCTTGATGATTACTATACTATCATCACATAAGTATGTCACTTTGACACATATTTTACATTTTATTGACTTTGGTTCAGTTTGGTATTTTTAGTGTTCATGCTGTACTCCATGAACTGTGTGATTTTATACATCTTAGTACCACACCCATATCAGAAAAGGACACTATGATCTAAATTTCACATTTTACAGGCTTGTTGCATTGAACTCGTCACTGCATAAATAATTGGCATGCTCTGTGGATACTATTCTATATGATGATGCATCTTTATGAGCATTGGTAGGTCAGTACAGTGTGACCCCGCTATAACATGGTAGTTGGGAGCCATAGAACCCGACCATGTTCTAGACCGAACCATGTTATAAGTAACCAGGTCAGTTAGCTGAAGAAAATGATGCATGTACCCCAAAAAATTTGCGGGGGGTGGGGGTGGGGGTAAGGTAATGAATGTGGGCGGTAAAATACGTGCTTCATTGGCACAGTTACCATCTTAAATAGATGCATATTAAATAAGAAATACACCTGTAGTGAAAACAGAAGACATAATATTTTACTTTATTTAGAGGACCACTGATTGGTACATATACAGACCTGCCAACTCTTAAGATTTTGCCATAAGTCTTACAAAAATTACCCTTAAAATACAGATTTACGGCATGAAAGCAAAAACTACGGAAAAATGATCATTGCCGAAAAATCGGGAAATTTGTTCATCCATGTTTGATTTGGATCTGGGTTTCATATTAGAATTAGTGAAATTAGTCAGGGAACCAGAATAATTTTACAGCAACACCTCAGATGCTTTAAACTGTACCTATTTGTTCATGCAAAGTGTCTGCATGATCAAACTGTTGATTTTAGAATTTTTTTTAAAAATGATGCCCTGCAAGAGATGCATGTTTAAGATGAAAGGGAAAATAAGCCTCTTGAAAAGTGTTAATAATCAACAACCAAAGA
The DNA here is from genome assembly GCA_016617855.1 of Megalonaias nervosa. Taxonomy (NCBI): domain Eukaryota; kingdom Metazoa; phylum Mollusca; class Bivalvia; order Unionida; family Unionidae; genus Megalonaias; species Megalonaias nervosa. Next base: position 34,204 of record JAECUM010001396.1, read on the forward strand.
ATAAAAAGGAATATTCAGATTCTTGTGAACGAAAACTGGAAGGGACACAATTAAGTTTATTGGACATCACATGCCAATTTGAGTATAACTCATGAGGGGAGATATGATTGCCATCGTCATGTGAAATGGAAAAAGATAAGAATTACGTCAAGTTGAGAGATAGCAACAAGCTGTTGAGCTGCATAGGGTTTGGAACTTGAGTTTGTGCAACTGTACTAGTGGTAAATAAAGTCTACGTGTAATTTACAAACTTTTCAGTTGAACATAATGTTTATTTTTACTGCCTGTTTTGAATACCGAATGTTTAATTACGTTTCCGAGCTTTACAATAGCAGTTTATGATCTTTTTGTTTTACACCTTACTGAAAACTGGTCAAACTCACGGAAAAAAAATCAACTGCCTTACTGAGACGGACTCGTCAGGGTTGGCAGGTCTGTATATACGTGTATACTGTTTATATATACATGTCTAATGTATAGCATGAATGAAGTGTCAACACCGTGTACTCACCCATGAATCTCATCATATACATTGAATCCACAATACAAGTAATTTTAGCAAAAATATGCACACACACAGAGATTTAAAATATTCATTAAATTTGTGACAGGTCATATAGGTCTGAATTCAGTGGAAAAATGTAGCACAATCACGTAACGAATTGGTAGCATTCGTAAGCATAAACTTTTTCCCTGCAAATAGGAAACTTTCACGGTACAGTAAACGTGTTCCAGTCACGTTGGAAATAAAAAAAATCCATCAGATTCCATTGCTTTTATTTAAGTTTGGTACTGACTTTCTTTGAAAAAAGGTTCTTTATTTTTATTGAAGATTGTAGTCGGCTTCGTTTGATGAAGGGTGCATGCATTATTGAAGTCACCGCTAAAGGACAGCTTTGGAGAACCAAACAAATGCCCATTTGTTATTGTGGTGGCAACTTCAAATAATTGTATTGCATGATTGAGACTGATTTTTCTATTTGCTTAGTACGTTTTCATAACAATCGCTGCTTCAAAGGTAATCTGTTTTCTTTGAAATTTCAGCAAACTATTTTATCTGTAGTTACTTTTCCTTCCTGAATATTGAATAAACCAACAAGTCAGATGGTTGTTTCTTTTTTTTTTATATTTGTGGTAGTGGAGTGATGCTGTCTTCCACACGTGCATCAGATATTTAACAAAGGGTCAACAGACAACTAAAGATGCAGGTATTCTGGTCTGATGACAGGGATTACAAACTGAAAATATGAGTGTTCTGAAGGATTTAATTCTAAGTGAAAAGAAGTGGAATTTTACTTACCATCCACATACAAATGTCAGTCGGTGTAAATATATTAATTACAAGCGAGCAGCCGAAAATCCGACAAAAGATAGATTATGAGATAATGCCTCATCCAGTTGATCTCTGCTACCAGAAATGTCAACAAAAAAAGCAGTTATCTCACAACTTACAGTACTCATGCTGGATGTCAACATAAGCGGATTATGATATAACAATGCACTGTAAAAATGGTTTGTCAATATGGACAAAGAATTTGTTTATGTAACAATAGATAAATTTCAATGCATTTTATATCAAGATTGTGGCTTCCTTTCATGGGGCCTCTGAATTTTCCCACTCCAAACCAATGGTTGTATATACAAGTTCATACAGCCAACAATGTCGCCAGTAAAAGGAAATCGCCAGATGATATATTTTGCCGCCAATAAGGAAAATAAATTGCAGCAGTTTGTGACATTGGCGAAGCGATCAGAATAAACTTTTTACACACTATTTTTGGTACTTTTAAAAAGAAAAAACTTTTTTCGTGTATGAGAAAATTACATATCAAATTTCAGGAGCCACACCATGATCATCTTGTATTATTCATACGCAATCTCTTCCCCAGAATGATAATAAACTTTTTACATTTATTCGTACTTTTAAGAAAGAATTTTTTTCATGTTCGAGAAAAATACATGTAAATACAATTTTGGGAGCCACACCACGACCGTGTTATATCTGAATTCGTGTTATAACGGAGTGTGCTATAGTGGGGTCACACTGTATTTTGTGTTTGATGTTCATTTATCAGGATTGTTCGTGCTGTAATTGTGAAAATTGATGATAATATGCATTTCTCTACTATTACCACACTCTTACAACAAAAGAGGCTCATTGTGACCTATATTTTATCTGGACATACATTGGTTAAGCTTTTGTATTTAGCTCAAATAACATAATTTTTGGGGTTAAATGGATACTCTCTGTCCAATAATCATGAAAGCTAGCAAGTTAATGCATCATCTTAATAAGTTCTGTATCCTGTGACCTATATTTCATTCTCAGTGACTTTGTTCAGAATCTTTATCACACACACATGCATGCACACACACAAACACACACACACATACACATACAGAACTTGTTAATGTAGTGTATTTTTTTTATAAAGCATAATGCAGGTATCATACAAAGCATAGCTATTCAGATTCAGTTCATTACTGTTCATCGTTTCATACATAATTATTACAGTATTACTGGCATCATGAAGCCAATCTTGAACTGCTGTATGACTCATATAAAGATTGACTTGGCTTCAGTTCCTCTAGGTCTTTGATGGTGAATAAAATTCTGTGAGACTGATATTAAGTCTCTTTGTTCTCTTTGACTAGACTTTTATTGCAGATAACATCTTCAAGTTTATTCTCTAGATTTACCAAGATTTTTGTGGGGGAGAAATTCTGCGATAGTACAGTGGGTGAAATTTAGGGCAAGGTGAAAAACAGTTGGGTAAATAAAATATTTTACCTACCAGAAATGGGGATCTAGCCCAGTCTAGCCCAATTGTTAATCTCATAGATATATTGGAATGTTTTTCTTACCCAGGACTGTTATTAACAGGTTTCACTGAAGTTTACATCTGCCCCTTTGACTTTGCATATAATTAGGGGAGACCTGTTAGCATCTTTAACAAGACTTGAGTACAGACATATACTCTCAAGGACTTTTCTTTATGTTTCATTATTCTTGTTTTCACATGGTTTTATTTTCAGATTTTGTTCATATGTTTCTGAGTCTGATATATCCTTGCACAACTCCCAAGACCAAGTTTGATTGACAAAATATGCCGTACATTAACAAGGATCAAGCAGTCAATTGACCAGTATATTTTTATTGCTTCTATTTATTGGATAACAACTATTAATGCTTTACTTGAAGTAAATGCATACAGTGTTCAAATTGATATGGAATCTATCAGAAAATTGTAGCGATTTGAAATTTATAGTCACCATACTTACTTTGACTTGTAGATACATATTGAAACATAGTTATTTTTCTTTCGTTATGTTATTTTTTGCATTGAATTCAGACACATCATGATCAATGCCAACAAACTTAAGTATGTGTTTTTCTTTGCATATTTTCAGTTGAATTATTATGCATTCACTGTTGTGGATGCAGTGAGATTAGTTGGCAAGCAAATGTATTGAAGCATCGATTATTCATGCTGTATTTGTATGTACCAATAGATGGTTTTCTGCTTAAAGTAAAATATTAAATTATTAAATATATAATCAGTGTTTTTTTTCAAATTTCTCATTTAATATGCTTTTATTTAAGATGGAAACTGTGCAGTACTTAGATTTATGCCCACTCTTGTATTCACCCACCCCCACCCCCACCCAATTTGTTGAGACTAGGAGAAACAAGCATCATTGTTGCACTGTTGCATGATATGGCACTTTGTGGACCTCAGCCATCGCGTTATGGCAGGGTTTCACTGTATGATCAAAAGCAAAATGCTTAATCTGCTGGTAGGTTTTGATTAATGCCGTTCTTAGTAGGATTTCGACTGGTCAATCCATCTATATTTCCTCCTTTAGGACATAATGACAACATAGAGAAATGGTGCAGACATGAGAATGACAAGGATGTGGCATACAATTACATATATATACCAAACTTGTACATACATAAATAGGAACATAATTTTGGTATTATCCATCAAACCATATCAACATCACCCAGCAAGGAATGGTCCAGTAATTTTATGACTTACAGTCTCCCATGTTATGGAGAAAGGTGATATGGTTGTCCACTCCTGGGTAAGTGGCAAATTCATTGGATCAAAATATGCAATCAATTCAGAAGGCATTAATGAAAAAATTTAAGGTCAAGATTTTCCATTCTGTATGTGGAATCTTGATGTTGTTATCTATAGATAAATGGGTCATTTATATATTCTTTGACTCAGTAGATATATGAGGTACAAAATACAATTTTCAGGGTTGAGAACTTGGATAAATATTACGTCAAAACTATGAACAGTTATATAATGGCATAATTAATGCTGTGAAATCAAATTACCTATGAGGTAACTCAGCAGGATAATTTTTAATTCATCCCTTTATCATTGTTTCCTTGTTTGGCCATTTTTGAACAGACAAAAAAATAAAACAACAAGTAAACAAGCAAACAAACATTGTGAAATTTGTCTAAGCTTTCTGCAGAAAATATTGCAGCTGATATCATAAAATTTCTGTAGACTTCAGAGTCATTCAGTCCACATGTGTATGGAATTCCCAACCTAGTAAGTGATGAACAAATTCTTAATCAGATATACTGTGAAGATATGCACCAAATAGAATACAAAAATTATTGATAATATCTGATGGGAATAGATTGCTCATTCTCTACGTTTATGAAAGTGAGATGAGCATATGAACAGTAACATCAATGTCTGACGTATTGCAATGTTGACAATTTTGATGTATCATACTGTATGGAGTGACCAGAAACCTGACAAAAATTTTGACCACTTTAAGCTTTTTGTATGACCTAGGTATTTGCCACAAAATGGTGGGTTTAATACAATTTTGAAAGAGTGAATTGTTAAAGCATATATACTTGAAGTAATTATTCTCATATCCATTTATGGTGTTCCCTACATATGTATATAAAGCATAAATTTCAAGCTACTTTTATGAAGAATTATATATATATATATATATATATATATATATATATATATATATATATATGGAGAATAAATCCCATTTGATTTTTTACAGTCATTCCTGCAAAGAAAGCTATACATCTTTTTTAAAATATTCTTTTAGACAATGTATTCTCAGGTATATGACATAATTTGAAAAGGAAATTGAGCTTTGTTTTATCAATTTCAACAACACTTCTGTTCAGTCCAAACATGCTTTCAGACCTGTTCTTACATGAGAATATTTGAATGTGCTTCATACATCGATGCTGAAATACTTCTAACTTTTTAGTGTCTTTCAATCCAATCTTTTGTTACATACCTGTTTAATCTTACATGGCTGATCTGACATAAGTATGCAATTACATATCGCACCTTCTGTATTGCACACCTAAAATTTCTGTATCGCACACCCAGCATGGAACCACTTTTACAAGTTAAAATATTAAATAGTCTGCTTATAAAATAACAGGAATGATTTATTGCAATACATTTTAAATTATTAAAAAATTCCAGCACCGTTTGTAATTTTAAGCAATATGCAGTTACATTTGGTGAAAATGGTCTCAATCTGCCAGCCTCAACATTCATACACCATATCAAACTTGTCCTTTCCAACCACTCAAAACAAAACACATATGTAGTTCTGTCTGTTGATAAGGGAATGTAGTGATCTTTTTTTTCTTTGAACAAGCCTTTCGACTTTTGCTACACAGATTATATTAGAGCTCATAGGATTGGATACCTACATGTTCAGTAGTTAAGGAAATCAAAATAAAGTTTTACCAATTTTCTACTTGAAATTGCAGTCTCTCTCTTCTGTCTGTTATGCTTGAAGCTGATAGTGCAACTCTTATTTTCACTGATTTTAAAATTCCAGGTTACTCAATACAAGTGAGTGATTTCAAACATTGGTTTTCAGTAGAAGACTTTTTGTGATATCTAGTTGGTCCTGAATGAAAATGATGCTGAGCTGAAATCAATTATTGCTACCATGACAGTCATCTTGAAAATCATGTTATTCCTCCTGAACAGAAAGTCATATTGACATGTGGATTTCACCAGAAAACTTCTTATGATGTCTAGTTGGTCTAGTTGTCCTGAATGAAAACGGTTTCATTAAAAATCCAATATGGTCTCCACAGTGGTCATGGCAGCCATCTTGAAAATCTTGCTTTATCTTCTTGAATCTGATTGGCTGAGCCATATTGATGACTTGATTTTGGTCATACTTGGAATACATGCTTCTATCGTCCAAATATTATACTGTTTCAGTGATTAGTGAGATTGATGCATACTAAGGAAGTGATCTTGCATCTGACTGACTGTGCTTGTTGCGTCTCTTGAAGTCATATTTTTCATCTGACTCACTGGGCTTGTTGCTTCTCTTGAAGTCATATTTTTCATCTGACTCACTGGGCTTGTTGCTTCTCTTGAAGTCATATTTTTCATCTGACTTACTGGGCTTGTTGCCTTTCTTGAAGTTTTATTTTTCATCTGACTTACTGGGCTTGTTGCCTTTCTTGAAGTTTTATTTTTCATCTGACTCACTGGGCCTGTTGCCTGTCTTGAAGTCATATTTTTTAACTGAAGATCTTGGACACTTTGATTATAAGCAGGAAACTGCGTTCCAAGTATACCACTTTTACCATTTCTAGAATGAACATTGGTCACTGAGACCTGCTTTTGATATTCTTTTGGGCCAAGAACAATTCAGCTTTGCAGTGTTTACATTTTAAATGAGAATCCCAAATAATGTTTGCCTGATAGTTTGATTAAATCCAAGACTTTGTGCTGGAATGGTTATTCTTTCTTTCTTTCTTTTTCCCAATAAAAGTGACAATTTCAGTTATTTTATAAAATTAAAATTAACATTGTAGCTCATCAGTCACCATTGTATGGTTTACTGTCAGATTAATAAAATAAGGTGGTAGTGGAGATCTTGTAAGCTTTTCTGACTTTTTCCCATCTGCAGTAGAAAGAATTTTCTTTTTAAATTGTAAAACAAGTCTTATGGATTAAGTAGAGAAAATTTCAGTGTGCATTAACCTTATACATATGGCACTCTTAAATCATAAACGGCTTGACTGCAGTAACAACGAAGTGTTGTAATGGCAAACTGTATCAAAGTCAGTTGATGCCAGTTATGAATTATAGATAAAAAATACCATAAATATAATTTACACAGTATGATCATTAATTAATAACGATGTATTATCCTGGTTTCCTAGACCTGTCACTTGCATAGAACTGAAAGAGTGCAAGTCTTGGAAATATTAACATTTGAAAATGTTATGGATAGCAACTTTTGCCATATTAAAGTTAATTATGTCTCATGTTGAAAGTGGACTGTCAGTTATAATTATTGCTAATAAAAGAGTTGGCATGAATTGTAATTAATTAATACATATTATTAATTAGTTGGAAGTAATTATAAGTAATTACCATTTATTATTAATTACTTAACTATTAGTTATTAATTAGTTATTATAACTAATCAATTAATGACTAAACAATTAACAATTATTTTATCCCAAATTAATTATTAATTTTGATTATGTATTGGAATTAAAGTAATGGTCATCAATTAACATGACAAAGTTGAAAAAGAACACTCCATTATTCCAAATAAATGTAAAGTCCAAATAATAAGGATTCAGTTGTTTGTCTCTTATTTCATTAATTTGAAACAAGTTGAATGATATTTTGTGTTGCTTGCATTGACTAGCATAATTTAGTATTAAAAACAATTTTCATACATTTCATATCAGATGTACAATAATTGAATATTCTGTTTAACACTCAGAGTTAAGCAATGTGAATTATGCAGTGACTTTGACATTTAGCAATACAAAATGTATTCCACAGGGTAGGGAGTGGTTTTGTAGTGTTAATTTTTTTTAACAAACTATCATTTTATTTGAGAGATTGATTTCCATCTCTAAACTTGTCTGATGAATTGTTATGCCCACACAATGTTATTGGGTGTAATTTGTCGTTAAGGCCAGTTGTAGCAAACCTCGGCTGTTCTCATATTTTGCAAAACTGCATTCAAATTCTCAAGACACTTAGGTGCAGTGATTTGTGTGTAAATTCACAAATTGCTCAGATGCAATGATTGTTTGTGTAAATTCTCAAAATGCTCAGGTGCAGTCATTTATTTGCGAATTTTCAAAATGCTCAGGTGCAATGGTTTGTGTGTAAATTTTCAAAATACTCAGGTGCAGTGATTTGTGTGTAAATTCTCAAAATGCTCAGGTGCAGTGATTTGTGTGTAAATTCTCAAAATGCTTAGGTGGAGTGATTTATGAGCAAATTCTCAAGATGCTCAGGTGCAGTGATTTGTGTGTAAGTTCTCAGAATGCTCAGAAACAAGTGGTTTCTGTTCAAATTTGTCATTAGACAGAGTGGATCAGATGTGCATGTTGTTGAGAATTTGAAAGCAGAACATTTTCAGGGAATATAAACCTCAGAGCTTTTAATAAAAATACATGCACTGTATATACAGCACACACTCTTAATTTTGAAATGAATTAGGTATGGGCGAGAAGTTCAGAAATATTTACCTCTTGTCAAGCCAATATGGCAAACTTTTCTCTTTGTCAGTATACATCTTTGATATAAATTGTTACTCCAGAATATTGTGTTTAATGTTACCTTTCTTTGTCCATTTGTTCATATTAACATGTGCATGCCTATCTATACTTATTTCCCACCATGTGACTTGAGAGTGGATTTGGATCTCCAGTCTTGCATATTAGATTGATACAGTGTATCTAAGGTTCGTAGGTCAGATTTGATATTCTGATAAGACCTGTAGAATGACTGTGTATATATTGAAATGAAATTTTGTACATTTATATCATTGATAACTGTCATATAATAGTCTTGAACAATATCCATCAGTGTTTAATTGGGTTGTAATTCTTTTATGCATAGAGAACCATGCATCATTGGGGGGGGGGGTATGAAAATGGCAGGGGCATGCACTAAAAAATATCAGGCCAGATTGAAACTGAAAAAAAAAATAATTGATGAGCATGAAGTTTAAAAACAATTTTAAAAAAGTTGAAACAATAATTTTACTGAATAACAGCTTTTTCAGTTTCCCATAAGTATAGAAGAGCTTGTGTTATGACCCTAGTGTCATTGGCTTCAGCATCTGTGTCTGCATTTGACCCATTGTTGGGGGCAAATTTAGGGGGAAATGTTTGAGGTTAAAGTTTGTATTTAAAGTTTGTTTTGTCTAGGCAGCAGGTTTAATTTTGTGTTTAAGATTTGTTCTTTCTAGACAGCAAGTTGAAGTTTGTATTCTGGTTTTGTTTAATATTAGTTTGTGGGCATGAGCTATTAGAATTTCACTTTTGGATGTTAAATAATATGTGCCTGACCTTATTTAATACTTTTTACCCACTTCTTTGAATGTTATTTGAAATTTTGGGATAAAGTTTTAGGTTGAAGTTTGTATTTAATGTTTGGGGGGTTTGGGGGGGGGGTATTTATTTAAAATCTACTTCTCTGTGTTAAATAGAATGTGCTTGGCTTTATTACAAACTTTTTGTACCCAATTTTACTGATTTGTTTGGCAGTTTTATTGGAAAAGTTTGTATTTACAGTTTGTTTATTGTAGACAGCTTTTGTTCCAAAATGATACATCTTACCTTGTAGGTCTAGTTGAACTTGTTTTGGTTTTGTTTATTTCTTGTTGGAAGAAACTATGTGTTCGAATTTCACTTAAGTTTCTTAAAATAATGTGAGTCAGGTTTTATTCAATGATTTTATTGTAAATCAGTTTTACCAATTGTTTTGGCAATTTATGAAAAAAAAAAGTTTTAGGTTAATGTTTGTGTTTAAGAATTTGTTTATTGCTTGGACTATGTATACATTTTCATTTTGTGTAGAATGGCATGTGCCTGACCATGTCAGATTCTTTGCAAGATTTATATTGGAGTGAAGTTGAAGACTAAATTATCCAGATATGTGATAATTGAATGTTATATTTGTAGACCCTACCTTTTTTCTTCATAAAGTCCCTCCTGCATTCAACAACCCTTCCACCTTTTTTCAAGTGAATTCCCATCATGCCTTTTCAGTTCTAGAATAGTCCTTGCCATTTTAAAGACCTTGTTAATACTGTTATACCATTGTTATGCAGATTATAAGAACAATTTGGGGCTGAAGTTTCAATTTAAGGGTTGCCGTATTTAGGCAGCAGGTTAAGTTTGTGTTGAAGGTTTTACTGATATATATACAGAAATTGCACATTTCTTCCACTCCCAATCTGGTCATATCTGTAGAAGCATGTACAAGATCTCTTCGAGACCAATTTAACCCACAAATTTAGAAATTAATAATTCAGCGGGCACATGTTATGGTTGATTCGAAAAAAATCATGTTCCATGTGGATTTTAACAGCTATTGGGTACCTCCCACAAATACCTGCTTGGATCAAGGCATGTGCATTTGGAAATGGATAATTTTCACGCATGTACAGAGAAATAGATTTTCAATGGTATTTGAATTTGTGGACTGGAAGGAAGTCTGTTTGTTTTGGTATTTTACAGTACAGCAGTGCAAAGAGGTTATTTAGTGTACAGGCAATTGGAGTAAGGACACACCTTGTTAACTTCTTTGAGCTGATCCAGTGGTAGGATTCAAACCTGCACTCTTTTGATCATGAGTTGGGCACACTAAACACAGACACCTTGGCTCATTGGGTTGGGGGGGGGGAGTGGGTCCTATTGTTTTCACCAACGAATAGTTCTTCATTGCATCTTTGATATTGTGGTTTGTAGGAACCACAAAATCCATGACACTTGGCTCCCAATGAAAAATAGTAAATTTACAGTGGATTGAGCAAATTAAAAAAAAAAAATAATACCTCTCATTCATGGCTATTACTTTGCAACCTAGTTTTCAAATATTTTGAGAGATGGATTTGCAGTAGCAGCAGCACAGTCAGACATACCATATTGTGTCAGTACAGTGTAGCCTTGGCTATCAGAACTTCAGTTACAGTAAAACCTCCCAATTAAGAGTACTTTGAGACTGAAGCAGTATTAAGTCATGAGTGGTCTCAGTATGGAAGATCAGTTCTAAAAATATAACTGGTGAGAGCTTGGGGTGATTGGGACTGAATATGGTGATCAAAGTTCTGAATTGGATGTTGGTTGCATTTGAGAAAATGATACTGCATTGGTCAAAACTAGGAAAGTGGAATTTATACTGTCAGAATTTTTGTTTATCTGAATCGACCAATTTCTCTCAGCATCATACTGAAAACCTCAAACTTTAGTTAGGTTTTGTTAATATTGTACAAAGTCACATGTCAAATTATTTTTCAGTCCATGTACATGTATTATATACAAATACAGATATAATTATCAGAACTCCCAATTATCTAAACTATACTTAGGTGCCCCAGCTAGTTTTGGCAGTCAGGGTTTTCCTGTATATGTGTAAACTCAGTGGCATATTTGGAGGGTGTTTGAGGTGTTAGTACCCACTCTCACTATAACAGGATTAGAAGTGTACCACAAAAACCTTGAAAAACCTAAAATTTCATTTTGACCTTAGAAACCCAAAAAAAGCCTTAATAAAAATGAAGGAGACCTAAATAAAAGGAAAAAAAACCTAAATATTTGATAGAAGGATAAATGACTTTACCCCGACCCCACAAATTAATGCTTTTTTTGCAATTGGTTTTTCATAAGGCTAGCCTAGCAGTCAAGAAAGGGTGTGAATTTCTTTTTACTTGCAGATGTTTGTATTTTAATTATTTATGAATATTCACTTTATCTTTCTGTTTTTTAAGAAACAATCTTGAAGCATACTTTATACAATTTTTAATGCAATGTTCAGCATGTGGATAAGCTTGTAACTGCTTTGTCATGAACCTCAAAAAAAGAAGTTTTAAAACCTTGAAAAAAAACAAACTTGAAATAACCTCAAATTTGAAAATATAATTTTGATTCTAACCCTGATGTAAAATACTAGCACTGCACTATTTAGGGCAAAGAACTGATAAAGTTGTCTGTTTTAAGCACATTGAACCTCCCTTTTCATCATCAAAATCAAACCGCTTTAGTGATAATTTTCCTGGATCTACCAGTAATATTACTTGTCCATAATTTGGCAAAGAAAGAGAACTTGGATGATTATCATGTTTTCAAGCAGACAGCAAAATATGGATAGAAAGGGCAAAATATGGATAGTAAGGGCATCCATGTAAATAAGCATACTGTTGTAAAAAAAAAAAAAAAATTGTACATAGCAAAAATGAGCATACAAGTCAGTAAAAGAAAGTCAAATTCTGATAGGTCCAGTTTGCTTTTGTGGTTAGTTTGTTCCTTATTAAGTAATAAACATGACTTTTTATTTACCTTGTTCTGTTACTGCCTTTTCCTTTATGCTGTCTTTCCTTTCTCAGTACAAGCACACAATCACATAGTGTTACACAAAATGCTGTAAAGTCCAGTTGAAAAATATAAATAATGAAACAATATTATTGTTCTGCATTTCACTATCAATAAATGAATATAAAAATAAGTACAATCTTTACTAAATTAAAAAGTAATCATACAGGCTTATTATCTTATTTTATAGTAATCTTCATACATCTGATGCACAATCAGGGACTTTGACTCTGTCTGCGTGCATTTACTGCTTCCCCTTCTGAAGCCTCCATATTGAGGCAAATAAACTTTTTACCAGACTAGCAAAACTGGTTCTTCAGTATGCCACCAAACTACATTCTAATCCATTTTACTCCACATAGGATGAAGTATTTAGACCCAAATGCCAAAACCTTATACATTCCGAAATCAAACATCATTCCACCTTTTGGCATGAATTCATCCTCACTTAGAAACATTAAAAATCATTCTTTGAAATATTGCAAAATTCTGTATTCTCAAATCACCACTGTGATTATCTAAAGCTCCCTTCATAATCTTGGATCTTTGTGAATTCAAACAGTCAGCAGCACAATCTCTCCTTTTTCAGAGTAAAATTTAATGAGTTCAGAGCTATATATCCGATGTATACAGAGAGTTTGAAAGATGGAGACCAAGTTGAGCTGCCATCGCAACACACCATGGCACCATCTTGAGATGGTTTCTGGATAAAACTTCATTTTTTACTGCAAAATTACAGCCATACTTATAAAACTTTGAACTATGTTGAAACCTCACAAAAAGCAAATTTCATCATCTTTTCAGATTTCCTTTCCACATTGAAAGCCTTACAGGATCTTTAATATCACATATATTACAGAAACATGATTTCCTCATCATCCTCGCGGAAAAGTATTCTGTACTTGTTCTGGCTATTCACATTGGTATAAAAGGCAGCGAAAGGGCAGATAAGAAATCAAAGCTGCCCTGCAGTTGTTTATTTCTGAATTGAAGATTCCATACTTTAAATATTGTATAAATCAACATGTTTGTGATACTTGGCAAAGTGTGTGGAATGAGAACTTCCAAATACAAACTTAAGAACATCAGACCCTCCATTGGTGAGTTGCATCTCATGCATAGAACAAAGAGCAGAGGTGAGGTGGTGTTGTGCTAATTGTGTATTGGACACACATAACAGATTCATGCATACCTCCTGAAGGGTGAACCTCGACCAGAATACATACCATACCAGAGTCCACTGCCAGTAGAACACATTCTTGTCAAGTTTGGACGCCAGTTGCATGAAGAAACTGAATGATGATGTACTATCCAAGAAAATCTTGGATATTTTGAGGGAATGCATTTTATATAAAAAAATTTGACTAAATCTTTTAAGGATTTTACATGTTAACTTTTATGTTTGTGTTTGTATGCATTTTACAGAATTATAACATTGTTATGTTTCATTCTTTTTCTTGTTGTACTTCATGTTAACTTCACATTTATTTAGAAGGATATATTTTCCTAGAGTTTTTGTGTTATTCATTTTTATATTTTTCTAACATTAAACTTTTAATTGGTACAATATAGACACAATTGTGCTGAGGTGCCATAAAGCATTATTGCATGCATGCATACATACATACATAGTGTTAATACAGAGTTTCTTTAATTACCATCTAAGTAGATGGGTTTAAAATGCCAAAATTAAATACTAAATTAAAGCAGGGAAGCTTTATTGCAGTTAGATGTGGTCTGTAAATTTTCAGACAATTGAGTATGTGTTTCAGGCATGAGAATTTGTCAAGTATAAACTCATTTAAAATTTACATAAATATCAGACCTAAATGTGCAAATATTTTGTAACTAAATGAATTGTGCATGTGTATGTATTTGGATTTTCTCCCACATCCTCATTAAATTTTATGTTGATGCTTATCTGCCACACTTTGAAAAAATATTGCACTTAATCAGCCAAAGTAACATTCTACACAATATTGCCTGTGCTTCATAATGTATCACGATGTGATTTTCAGGACAGGATTGGCGACCCCTTGAATGTGATGATTCTCATGTTGCTGAGTCAAGACTTATCAAGCCTCTACTAACAGCTGATTTTGACAATACACAAATGTTTTGTGCCGGCATAAGTATGAATTGTGTTTTACATTTCAGATTACTAACTCTGTTTTGTTGTAGAATCAGCTTCTTCTGTACAGATTTGCTCCACATTTGCTTTGCTTTTGGACTTTTTCTTGAATGTTGCAAGAGTGGGTATTTCATTTGTATTAACTTTTAGTTAATGTCTGCACATACTGATGTACTCTGCACACAGCTCTGCTTAAAGACAGGGTTTTCAGACCACCAGGTTAGTCCTTTACAGGTGTGAGGTCAAGTCTGACCATTAAAAAATATGGCACTTAACTGACTAATCAGGTGCCTGTTTAAAGGTTTGTTTACTACCAGAGCCAAAGAGAAAATGACAGTTTAGTTCATCCTTATTAATACCTGAACACTGTCTTTAAAAAAATGCTGTTAACTGGCTATCATTCTAACATTGGCATCTGCATCTGCATTCACAGTGTGGTTGATTTTAGCACATTTCCTAGTTTTAGGAAAGCTAATAAAAAGTTTCTAGCTTATATCAGTGCATCAGGAACAGTACAATAAGAGAGGGAGTATTATATAATACAAGAATACAATAGGTATAGCTTTTTATATTGAGTGATGTTACATATTTTTAGTTATGTTTTCAGATATTGCCATCCTTCTGTCCATTAACAATTTGCTTTTCTTGCAATAATTTGGAGTTCTGCTTTACATCAGAAAAAGAACCCAGTCAGTTTGGGGGCTTTCAAAGGTCAATGGTAAAAGTCCAGTGATTGACAAAAACCTGATATATGGTTTCTGTGTGATAGCTTGAGTTCTGCTTTGCAAATCATCAAACTTTACAAATGGGTTGTCATATATAGGGTACAAAGAGTTCTGTTGATTTTGTGGGTGAAAATGTCAAAATTCAGGTCACTGTGTTCTCCCTCACATGCCTCTATCAAGTTCAGCAGGTTGCTTGCTCAGTAAGATAAAAAGAAGCCTAACAAGTATGGTGGGGGTGTTAGAACTTAAGACATTAAGGTCACTGTGACCCAACAAAGTTCAAATAATTTACATACAGTAACCTGAAGTTTGCTTCAACAACCCACACCAAACACACACACTCTCTCTCTCTCTCTCTCTCTCTCTCTCTCTCTCTCTCTATATATATATATATATATATATATATATATATATATATGTTGGTTGCTGTTCATGACAAAGAAGCCTGAAAATTTGAGGATCAAATGGTTGTGCTTGTTATGACCCAAAAACAAAATGAGCAACTGGACTGTTATGTATTCTGAGCTACTTTTGGTAAAGTATAAATGAGGCTTTTCTCATCCATTCAGTTTCTCCAAAATGTTTTTTGAAAGGTTAATGAAAAAGATGCCTTTTTTCAGTTTTTTACTTCAGTGAATTCAGAACTGAGATCATTTCTAATAATTCTTACTTGACTGTCTCCTGAATGTTTTTTTAGTGTTCATAGGTAGGGTTGTTAGCTCTGCTGTTTATAGACCAGAGCAGCCTATCTTGTTACACTATTCCAGAATGAAAAGTTTATATTGTCATTGGATTTTCACCAGGAGACCATTGGCCATCTCGAAAATCTTGTTATGTCTACTCCTTGATGGTCATATCAACATGGGGATTTGATTAAATGACTTATGATGTCCAGTTGGTCCTAAATGAAATCGTGCTGCTAAGGCATTAAATATGGCTTCCACAGTAGCCATGTTGAAGATATTGTTATCACTACTCCAGAATGAATTGGTGCTTTCAGTGAAAAATTTCTTATGATAAATAAAAATGGTACTGATTTGACTTCCATTATGATGTCAATAATGGCCTAACTAGAAAATCTTGTTACAGCTAAATCTCATAGATGGCTGATCATATCAACATTGTGCTTTCACCAAAAGACTTCTTTTTAATAATGTCTAGTTAGTCTTAAATGGAAATGGTACCAATATGATATACCATAATAGATATCTTGAAAATCTTGCTATTGTTTCTACTCAAAAAATGGAAAGTCATGTCAACATGGGATTTCTTTATGATGTCTTGTTGGTCCTAAATGAAAATAGTGCTAATCTAGCATCCACCACAGCTAATTTAAAAACCTTGTTATTGCTGAAGAACATCAGAAATGGTTGAAACATTCAGTAGTTAAAAGGAAGAAATGGTCTTATCTTGAATTCCTGGAAGTACTTTCTGGCATGCATTTTGGCCATGAGAGCATTAGTCCCATTGAGATTCTTGTTTCTTGTTTCATTCTTGATATTTGTATGATTTATAACAATTTTAAATTATGAAATTAAAACTCCAGGAATCCTAGGTAAAGAAGTCTGACTCAGTAGTTGAAATGAAATGGTAGGCAAAGAACTTTTTTAATGTTAGCCAGATGATTTTCACAAAAAAAATTTGTTGCAGAGAGAGAAAGTTTGGTGTAATTCATATTCAGCTTCAAAATAAATTTATCCTTTTCATGCGTCTGGAGCTATATTTAGGGTCTATTTGTCACTCCAGATTGATATCATCATAAACTGCATCATGAGGCAGTGTGTATTTGCCTTTGCCCCACTTCAGTGTATATTGTACATCAGAAGTAGGTCACTTGATGTTCATACTGAAAACAACTTTCTGTTCAAGTTTTCTGTGTCTTGGATGGTGTTATAAATATGGATTTGACAAATAATACAGACATGTTTATAATACAGTGTGTAGTTATTGTTATGAATTATGATGTAACTTTCCCATGTTCATTTGTAGTTCCATGTTCATGTAATGTGAAAAAAAGCAGTCAAACACCAGAAGTTTTTATTATATTAAGTCTTATAAATAAACGTATCTAGTTTGGCATTTTGTTATTATAGGTCATTAGTACACTACTTTGGATCAAGCCTGTTTTTGCCATTATTTGGATTATAAAGTCACTCTTAATTATCTTTGTCATCATTTTCTTCTTAAATCACACACATTAAATTATCAGTCACTACTTGTAATTACTTCTCTGCATTTGTTCAGGAAAAAATGGCTGCATCTATTTGAATCTCTTATTCACATGAATTTTGTCATGCCTGCAGAGTTCAAGTTGACAATTAAGTGATAACAATGGGTTTGTAGCTTTGCTTTCATTGCTTTGTTTTTTGTGCAGTAACAGCTTGATATTTGCATTCTACATGAGAAGAATAACTTCCTTGCCAAAGAAGTTTGTTGCAATCTACCTTTCATTCTCTAGTTATCTCTGTGGCAGGGTCCATTTTCTTTAACTGCTGCGTACAGTCATGAAATATGACATTTACTAGTATATGTGTTGCAGGTTTTTTTTATGGCACAGCATTACTTTTAGGTTTAAGCCTCCCTAACCTAATGTATGTGATTAGCAATGCAACTTCATGAGGTTTACACCTCCCTAACAAAAGCTATGTGATCAGATACAACTTGTATTAAGCCTCCCTATCCTAAGTTCTTTTTCCAGCAATGAAACATTATTGGAAAAGAGTCTTTATTTCATAATGCTATCATTGGGGAAATTTCTGTACTCAGTGTATGCATGCATGCACAAAAGAATAATAAGAATAATATTGACTTGTTAATCTTGTGCGTTTGACAGACTCCTTTTAATATGAAAGTTCCTCTCTATTTTGCAGAAATATGTTTAAATGACAAAAGAAAATGTTTCCCTTTGAAGTCTGATATTTTGAAATTTCATTAAAACACATATAAATATAAATTATACATTATTTTTCTACACTAAACTCTGTGCATGGTTAGTACTTGGGGTATGGAAGAATGTTAATGGGTTTGGTGTAAAATGTCAAGGTTACTATGACTAAAAGAAGAAAAAGGGTTTCTGCACAATAACTCAAGTTGTCCACCAAGGAGGAACCCTTTGGATTTCAAAGTCAAAAGATGAAAGTTCAAGGCCGCTGTGACCGAAAGAAGAAAAATGGTTTCTGTACAATTACAAGAGCTCTCTGCCATCTTCAGTTACTAAACTTGGTGCATGACTTACACTGGTGATAGGGAAAAACCCTGCTAATTTTAGAGTCAAAGGTCAAGGACACTGCTTACATAAGTAAAAGCATTTTTGCAAATAACTGAAGTTTTCAATGATCTGCACTTATTAAACTTTGTGGAAGGCTTTCATTAAAGATAGAAAAGAAATTTGTAGAATTTTAGAGTCTAAAGATCAGAGTCATAGTCATGGTAGTCTAAGAAGAAAATAATGGTTTCTGGACATTAAGTTTAATAGCTGCAATATTTTACCCATTGCTATTGTGCAGCTTTTACTTTTTCAAAAACACCTTGTTCATTCAGTGTGAATACATCCTCCCATGGAGTGGAGAATTCTCAATAAGATACGGTCCATTTGTGCACCTTGCATATCCATGCGCAGAACAATCATCTTTTATCAAGGAATTGACTTTCAAAGAGTAGATCTCCCCCTGAAGGAAGAAGCGGAACACCTTGATGTTTACTGTAGCATCATGCTGCCTTCTGTGAGGTAGGAAGTGCACTGCTTGTCTCAGGGTAGCATTTTGCTACTATGAGGAAGAGAGTACACTGCTTATCTCAGGGTAGCATGTCACACCCTTCTGAGAGGGAGAAGTTGCACTGCACACAGCACTTTCTGAGTAGCGTGACACATCCTCGGGAATATGAGGAGCAACACTGCACCTTGATGAGTGATGAAAACAGACTTGGCTCTGACTGGTTGACTGGTCTGTTCTCTGGTCTAGTGACTGTTCAAAGTGGCCAGTCACCATGCACTGGTCAGTTTGTCAAAGTGAATGGTCAGTATATGGTGACTGGTCACCAGTTACTTTGTCCTGGTGACAGGTCAGATCATACTAGTCACCAGTCATCTCTTACTAGTCGCCGACTTTACACTGGTCATTATTCAGAGGTCTTATGGTACAGGGATCGGGATCGGACTGTGTACCCCTCCTTCTGCCCACTTTACCACCACACCTGGTACAGGATTAGGGGTCTGCCCAGCCAAGCCAGATGAAGGAAGGGGACTGGATTAGTATTCTCCCTTTTCCTTTTATCCCATTGAATCTGTACAGTATGTGGGGCCCTCCATCTCATAGTATTTGGTCCTTTATTCTCCTTTTTGCTACTGGACCCTGGATCCAGAATAGAGGTGATAAAGTGGCATCCACTAGGAAGGCTTAGCTTTATCCAGGAAGGACAATCAGTTTTGTCTTCATCTTGGAACATAAAGAATACATAGAGCCCCCTACTTACCATGATGATCAAGTATGGGAATTGGTGAAGAGTGCTCCGATGTCACATCCACTGAAGGATATAGTAATGCCCAGTCACTCCTCTGCATGGAGTGTTCTAGAAGATGATGCCTTGTCTATCTTCATTGACTTCAATGAGTTTGAGGTAGAAACAGCTCATTTGGCACCTCCTGTCAGGTCCACCAGCTCCTCACAGTTGATGATGATGATGATGAGATCTGGTCTTTTGATAAGGTGGTCAGTGATGTTTACAGCTTCTTACCTGCATACTTATGCCCCAAACCATCTGGCGCAAAGCTCAAGAAGACCCTTTCCAAAATGAGGATTCAATCAAGATCAGATTTCCTGCTTCATCCTCATTCCACTTCAATTGAGGAAATATCATAGGTTTTGTGTCCCTTTAAACCTCCCCAGTTGGATACAGGTGTATCCCAAGAGGGTAATTGAACTGGGTATACTTTCCTATTAAACCTATTGAAGCTATTGGGGAGAAAGTCTAGTTTCTGGTCACCATAGCTTCGCATACTGACCTCTTCTCAAGCTGGTTCATTTAGTATGTTGAAGGTGGAAACTTTAAACCCAGCTGCATTACAGCGTGTGCTGGAAGCTGTGACCAAGACATGTTGGCATTCACTTTTTCTTGTGCTGACTCCTTGAAAGTCTTACTTAATGACACTAAAGACCTTATAGGGCTACTCTGCTGGAAGCTGAGTCCCTCTTTGGAGGACTCATCCCTACCATGGCTTCACAAGTTTCAAAGGATCATATCATAGGTCCTTCATACCTGCTCCTGGCCCATTGCAATCAGCCAGGAAGCATACTGATCCAGGCTGCCCCTATGGACCATCCACTGTATTTTCAAACAGATGCAAGGCTACAACAAAATGCACAACCTCAGTGAGACCTTCTCTCAATCAATCTGTTTCAGGGCATAGAAATCACTAAAGAGCCACTAGGAAGATGTTCTCTAACCAGCCTTCCTTTCCCAAGGAAAGGTGGGGGGAGGGGCAGCCCTTGGGACTTAACACTCTCCTGCTGTATATTCCTCTCCCAAACATCCCTGTAATTGCTCATCTAGACCTCTTTATGGAGGCTTGGTCATGCATGATGAACAGTGAGTGGGTCCTTTCCTTTGTCCTTTGTGATAGGAGGGCTACCAATTTAAGTATTGGAAACATCCCCCTGTCAAGGACTCTCATGTTCTTTCACCAATCCCATCTGATGAAATATAAGAGGTGCATACCCTTTTGCAGAAAGTGGCAGTTGAGAGGGTTCTGAAAAATCAGTCTCCCTCCTTCTACTCCTGAATAGTTCTTGTCACCAAGTGGGAAATCTCTTATATCATAATTAATCTCCCCCTGTTAAACTGGTTTCTTCTTGAGAAACATTTCAAAATCAAGATCGCATCCTCAATCCATAATGCAATGTGTCTTGTCAGATTAGGTGGTCTCTATAAACTTTCAGGATGCCCATTTGCAGATCCTGATATTTGCTCCATTTCAAAAGTTCATTCTGGGTTTGTTTGGACAAGGAAATTTTTCAATTCAGATTTTGCCATTTGGAATTGCTTCCATACCCAGATTACTCACCTGAGTAGCATCTTACCTCCAGATACTGGGAACCCTGATTCCCCAGTACTTCATTAACTGGCTGATCCACAGTGCTCACATTCAGTCTCTCATCTGGTTCTGTTCATTTTTGGTCCACAGTAACTTGTTTGGGTCTTGTACTCAACCTTGAAAAATCAGAGCT
Source organism: Megalonaias nervosa (assembly GCA_016617855.1). Classification (NCBI taxonomy): domain Eukaryota; kingdom Metazoa; phylum Mollusca; class Bivalvia; order Unionida; family Unionidae; genus Megalonaias; species Megalonaias nervosa. Next base: position 55,678 of record JAECUM010001396.1, read on the forward strand.
CATTCTGTCTCAGGACTTTGTTTTCATGAGTTCTCCTCCATGACCAGAATTTCGTCCAGGTCCCATAGACCAAATCCTGACACTTCTAGAGTCATTATGAGCAAAAAACATTGTTTGTCTGCCTTTATATATCCCGGTTAGTAACCTTGAATGCCTTTTTCGAGAACAAAAGTTGTTCATTATTGACTATAAAGAGTTATAAAGCTGCCGTTTTCAGCACACTTATATTATCTCTGTGCACAGCAATCAGTTCAGATTCTCACCTTGCCAATCTTTGTTAGGTATTTTGAGATGCAGAGACCCGTCTCCTCCTCTCTTATGCCCAGATGGTTGTATCTTGTGTTTTATGGTCTTTAACCAAAATTGCTGTGAACCATTGACTGAGGCTTCCTTTGAGGACCTCATACTCAAAATTGTGTTTTCACTTGCTTAGTGTCTATGAGAAGATGCAGCAAGATGTCTGTCAATACTGGCTGTCTCTGGTTTAATGAAACTTTTGAATCCTTTTCATTCATTTGTAAAATGGGATTTTTATGAAAATCTTCAGTTACCTTCTGTAGCTCCACTACCTATAGAGATCCCCAGTCTCATCAAATATGTGCTGGGGATGATGAAAATAGGCTTTTATGCCTAGTTGGAGCACTACATGTTTTCTCCCTCTTATGGGCTCTATTGATATTTCAGCTTCTACCATCTCACAGTAACTGTCACCAAAATCAAACAAGCTTATCAGTCCCTTACTGATAGAGACCTTTCCTTTTAACAAACTAAAAGCCAATTAAGTTTTAGCCATCACTGTCTCATGGGTCTGTCTTAATCATTATTCCTTGGAGGATGTCATAAAGGCAGCATTCTGGTGATCCCACACTACTTTCTCCTTCTACCTTGCTTGTTACTACAACAAACCACTGACATTTTTTATCTGGGACCCATAGTTGCGGCACAACATGCAGCCCAGAGAGATACCAACATTCTGTCAAGTGGATCTCTCTCCCTCAGTGGTGAGAACTTTCCATTTGTTTTTCAGCTTTTGATCACTTTAACACATTAGCATACTCACCAAACTGATAAATTCAGCTGGACAATAGTAACACATAAGATATGGCTGCTATATAAATGTAGCTGGGGGGGGGGAGTGAAGCTAATTTTAAATATGCCTACTTATCTGTTGCAATTGCTGAATGCCCTCTTCCCACCCTGCCATGATGTCCTGACATAATCATCTATAAAAAGATGACTGTTCTGTGCTTTGCCATGTTTAATGCATAAGTGGACATGTCTTATTGACATTTCTCCACTGTGTGACTGGGGAATGTATTCACATAGAAAAGACAGTTTTTTTGACAAAGACAAACAACAGCAGTGCACTAGTGAAGAATAATTATTGCATAATGAAAATTAGTTTTACCGCTTCCCCCAAATTTGAGTGTGCCTGCAGAGAGTACTATTAAACGAGGGGTGGGCATATGATATAGCTTATTGCAGTGCATGACACAGATCTCGTTAGTGCAACTAGTCATCCAGCTCTTTATGACATAAAACTATAAAGATGCACATGTCAACAAACAACTGTTTTCACAATTTATGTTATTGTTATTGCACTTTTTGATTTGCAGCTAAATGTAGCTAAGACAAAATTTTGTGAATGCAACTAGTGTCACATATTTCAGTTGATCAGCATGAAACTTGGGCAGTGTTGTGGCCAACTGAAGATACACATATTGAAAAGACACAGTTTTCATGCCATTTCATTACAGTTATTGTTCTTTTTTACTTGGATTCTGATGTATGACAGAATGTATGAGAATGCAAATAATCTTATACTTAGGTGGAATTTTGTACATATTATGAGCATCATTTGTTGATGTGTATATTTAGAACTCCTCCTGAATGGATGATCTTATCAGTATGGGGGTTTCATTAAAAAGTATGCCTAGTTGGTCCTAAATAAAATGGTGTTGATCTGACATCTTGTATGGCCGCCATGGCAGCCATCTTAAAATTCTTGATATTTGTACTTACACTCATATCAGCATCGGGTTTTCGCTGGAGGACTTAGGACAATGTCTAGTTGGTCCTGATTGAAAATGCTGCTGCCATGACATCCAGTATGGCCACCATAGTGGCCATATTGAAAGCTTGTTACCAGTACTCATCCTGAATGGATGGTCATATTAATATGGGTTTCCATTAAAAGACTTCTTATGATGTCTGGTTGGGCCTAAATGAAAAACGAGCTGTTGTCACCACGGGAGCTGTCATTAAAACCTTGTTGTTGCTACTCCTGAATGGAAAGTCGTATCAGCAATGTTTTTTCACTAGAAGACTTCTTATAGTATCTAGCTGATCTTAAATAAAAACTCTGCTTTCTTATCTACAATATTGCCACCATAGTGGCAGTCTTATCACTACTTTTCTTAGATGGAAAGTCATATCAACATTCCTTTTTCACAAGAAGACATTTTATGATGTCTGGTTTGTACTAAATAAAATTAGTGCTGATATAAACTCCAATATGGCCACTGTTTCAGCCATCTTGAAAATCTTGTTATTGCTACTCCTCCTGAATGAAAAGTCATATCGCCATAGTTTGTACCAGAAGACTAATTTTTATATCTAGTTTGTCCTGAATTAAAATGGTGCCTGTTAAACCTCAAATATGGCCATCATATCAGCCATCTTGACTGACACAGTGAAGATATTTCAAATGTTGTCACAAATTCTCCTGAAGGGATGGTCATGTCTACATGGGGTTTTCACCTAAAAGGTTTCTAATAGACTAAGTGTCTAGTTTACCCCTAATGAAAGTGCTGCCAATCTTACATTCAGTATGGTTGCCATACTGGCTAATTTGAAAATGTTATTGCACAAGAATATCAGAGATGACTTCAACACTCAGCAGTTAAAAAGAAGAAATGGTCTGTTTAGGGACTCTTTTTGTTAGAGTTATTGTCCATTTTGTCTTACAACTCGATGCATTGTATGATAGAATCTTGCAAACACAACTGGTCCTGCAGTTTTGTATGGATCAATGTCAGGGGTTAAAATTTTACTCACCTAACCTGAAATGGCAGTTGAACATTCTGGTGGTCAAGTGAATTTTCAGATTCTGGGCTGACCAATATGACTGAAAGAAAGATGTTTTCTGCATCATAACTTTAATTCTAGACCACATAACTTGACCTGCATTTGTGATGGGCTTGCAGTTAAGGTATGGAAAAGACCTGTTGAGACTTTAAATAGTCAAAGGTCAAGTTTATTGTGGCTCAACGAGTTCCTTGACCAATCTTTCGTGGATTGCTTACACATAGGGTAGTAATAAAGCAACCTGTATATTCAGGAGTATAAAGGTTAGAAGTCACAGCCATGGTAAGTCAAAGAAGAAAATAATGGTTTCTACACATTAAGTTTATTGTGTTAAGTGCCTGCATATGGGGTCATTAAACATGAGGCAGGCATTTAATGTGCCGTTCGTGGTACTCTTGTTGTTTGAGTTATCACTGGGTTTTTTTATTTTACTTTGAACTGGATGGCTATCTTGAATATCATTTTGTTGCTACTTTTGCTGAAAGACTTTCCATGTTTTATTGTGTCTGAAAGAATTGCTACCAATCCGACATCCAGTGTGGCTGTCACAGTGCCATCTTGAAAACTTTGTCACGTTTTATTGTGTCTGAAAGAATTGCTACCAATCTGACATCCAGTATGGCTGTCACAGTGCCATCTTGAAAACTTTGTCATTGCTCTTCCTCCTCAGATCATTATCATATTGATACTAGAAGATTTCTTTTCATGCTTGATGATACTAAATTAAAATGTTACCCCTCTTGTTATGACTACTTCTACTGAAAATATGGTTGTGTTGATATGGTGTTTCACTGAAAAACCTTTTGTGATATCTAGTTGGTTTTAGATGACAGTGTTATTGATCTGACATTCAACATGGCCACGATAGTGGCCATATTGAAAATTTTGTTGCTACTCCTTCTCAACAGATGGGTTTTTCACTTAATTAAGGACTTCTAATGATTTCTGTTTCATTCAGAATTAAAATGGAACCCATTTGGACATGACACAATGACAGTGATCATGGCCAACTTGTAAATTTTGTTACCTCTGCTCCTGAATGGATGGTCAACATTAGTATTAAAATGATGCTGATCTGTTACACAATATTGCCACCATGGAAAATTGGAAAATTGTGTTACAGCTCCTCTACCTAAATGGATGGTTACATTGACATAAAGTTTTCAGTAAGTGCTTTCTTATGGTGCTAAGTATTCCTAAATGAAAAAGGCATGACTATAACATCCATTAAGGCCACTACTGTGGTCATCTTGAAAATCTTGTTATTGCTACTCGTCCTGAATGGATGGTTGTATCAACAAGTGGTTTTAACTCAAAGACTATCAGTTTTTTACTAACTGTAAATGGTATTAATTTGACCTCGGACATTTCTTCTAAATCATGTTGTCACTATTTCTACTGAATTGATGACCAAAATGACATAGGTTTCTCTGAAGACTTGTCATGTCTGGCTGCTTTTAAATGATCATGCCAGTTTAATATCCAATATACCCAGCATGGTATTCATTGTGAAACTCTTGTCATAGCTACTTTTCTTAAACATATAGCCAAGGTGAGATGGGGTTGTCACTTAAAGATTTCTTATGATGTCCATAACTGCCATATTCCCAGACAGTGTTGGGTTTTTTTGAGACTCAGAAAGTGTGTTTTGAAGTCCCAAGGGGAGGTCAGTGCATGGGACTAAAAAAAAACCGATGTCATCCAATTGAGCATAAGCTATTTTTGATATAAGCCAATAGAAAATGATGGAAGCTTCAAATCTGAATAAAAACAATTAATTTGTCGACTTTTTCAAAGCATTTAATACACTTGCAGAGAAACATTGCCTATAATCAAAAACTTTATTAAAGTTGGCTTCAACATTCTCATTCAGTGCAGTAGTGTGTAATAATATCTGTTCTTCAGTATGTCTCTTTTTTGTACAATTCAGATGAATTCGGTTGTTCTACTTTGTGTACTTTATGCAAACTAACTAAATGGACTTGCTGACATCAGAATTTGACATGACACATCATCCTCGCTATTGTGAGCCAGTTAAATAATCTCAGAAAGGTGGTTGTTTATCTCTGATCGCCTTAACTTTGAATTGCCTTATATCAGCTGGGTGCCCTGAGTATCTCTGATTGTCTTAACTTTGAATTGCCTTATATCAGCTGGGTGCCCTGAGAATAGATTTAGCTCAGTTTTGAGCAGGACTGTTTACTGTTCATACACATCTTAAAGATTACATGCATATATTGTGGTGGTCAAGAATTGTAGATGTCTCTTTTGTTGTTGGAAAAACTTTGGGGCTAAGATTCCTGAAAATTGTGTATTTCTAAACATGACCTTCTTGGGGGATTTGAGAGTTTAAAACTGTACTTTTTGTGTGACATGGCATGTTATGTTAGGTATGGTTGTCTCATTGGTCCTGAATGAAAATGGTGCCCATCTTGAATACTTCTCTTGAACAGATTCATGTATCATCATGTGGTTTTCACTAAAAGATTTTGCATGTTATATGGTTGATGATTAACATAAATGTTGCTGATTACAGTAGACCTCCAATATGGTGGCCATCTTGAAAATCTTCTTATTGCTTCTTCATGTTGACATTCAGTTTCCACTAAATGGCTTCTTATTTGGTCCTGAATGAAAATGGTGATGATTAGACTGTCAGTATGCCATCATGGCAGCAGTCGTGAAAATTGTATCACTACTTCAAAACAGTTGCAGTGACATACAGTTTCACTGATAGACTTCTTATGATAAGTAGTTAGTTTAAAATGAAGAGGGTGCCACTATAACCATTAATACGGTTGCCATGTTCTTGAAAAAATAACTACTTCTTGGTTGAAAAGTTAAAAACATTGTTAAATACTTCTTAACAGACGGTCATGTAGACATGAGGTTTTTACATAAGGAATTTTTAAGATATCTAGAGTGTCCAAAATGAATATGGTGCTGATAGTTCTCCAGTTTGGTGTCTTTGGTGGACATAATCTTGTTAGAGCTACTTCTGAATGGGGTTTTCACTCTGAGACTTCTCACAATATATAGTTGGTCCCAAATGAAAATGCTGCTGGTCATGCCTACCTCCAGTACTGCTGCCACGGTATCCAAGGTAACCTTGTTACAGCTACTTCATTTGAGCAGTTGATCATATGGACAGTGGATTTTTTTTCATAAAGAACATTTTAGTTTGCCTAAAATATCGATGATACTCATCAGATTGCCATCATGATGACCACTGAATAACTTTTTTACAGAAAAGTCTTTACTGGTAGATTTAACCAAGAATTTGCAAGAATATAGGCTGTACCTGAATTAAAAAAAGGTATTATTAGGGAAGCCTTTTAGAAATACCCACTAACCCTGTACTGTGTTGCAGTTTATTGTGACAAAAATCAATCTGATTTAGGTACATTTTTGTGACATGCTGTGATATGCATTTATCGAGTACATCAGTATGTAAGACATGATATACCAACACCAGCCTTGATCATCTAGATTCCCTCCTATTATTTCTTGTGTCACGTAGGTGTCACCTGCATGACAAGCTTTGGGATGCAACGATCATGCATGGTAATGAACTGATAGTAATTGTCTAGCCTGCCTTTGCAGAAGATTTACAATGTAATTATGCCAATGTCTGCGATTGTGTGTGTCCTTCTGTTTATCTGCAGATCCATCAATCCATCGATCAATGCACACACTAGATCAACGTCAGTGTTAAAGTTTTTACATGTGGACAGCTTCTCAAGTACTTCTGGCTGTAGAGTCATTTTATTTGTTTGTTGGATAAATCTTGAAGTGTACAACATTAGTTTACTAAAAGGTCTGTGGCAGGCTTCACATGCAAGCCATGGTAAATTTCTTGTGGCAGCTGGTAATTTGTTTCAGATTACTACAAATATGATATTTGGTATGGGGCAGTTATTTCTTCTGGACAGTAATGTTTTATTACACAGAAATCAGTGCTTTATTACTTGGCAACAAGTGTTTTCTTGCTGAGCAACCAATGCATAACCACTGACTTGTGTTCTCACATTTCAGCTCAGATGATGTGGCAGAATCAAGTATAACACAACTGTGCAGCATCATTTAAATATGCATTAACGGGCAGTCAAGAGACTCGTCTTATCAGTGTTTTTCAGTATCATGACAGTTAACTTTAGCATACCTGCCAAGGCACAGCATGTCACATGAAAAGTACGATTTTGAACTACTGATCACAACAAAAAGACTGTGTTTGGGAAAACACGAATTCACAAAAATGAATCTATGACCATGGAAAAAAAGAGGGGAGGCATATTTTCTAATGCTTCAAAGGAATATTCCAGTGGGTAGTTTTAGAGATTATTACTGGCTTGAATAACATGTACACAAGCAACACACAGTTTATCTTGTAGAATGCATATCAGGTGCCATTGAAATGACATCCTGTTGACAAACAAGATAAATTTACAGCATAAGTAACTGGTAGATTGTGGTTAAGAGCACTTCTCTGGTACACTCATGCAGGAAATGAAAATCACCAAAACAATTGAGAAATAATATTTATCTCATGACTGTTATAATTTGTGTATATGTAACACATGTAATAAATGCCTTATGACATAACAAATGAAGTCATAGTGTCATTCAAAGGAAATGGGTAATGGCCACAGTATCAGAGTCATTTCACTAGCCTATTCTGTAGTTTGGTTAAATAAAATCAGTACTTTTTGTCATGCAATAAATAGAATCTTACAAAAGATAGAAATTATTCGACTCATTCCATGAGCATAATTTGAGTTGAGTATTCATGTAAGATCCTATGTGTAGCAAATCATATTTGTACCTAACAGTGGACATTGAAAAATGAATAAAACAAGATAAATTAGGTACAGTAAAATTGAAATAGAAAGCACTGTCAGTAATAGAGTCATAATCTTAAAAAGAGAAGCATGCCTTAGTGGTTTTAGACATTTTTTATTGTATAAAATTAATTATAGTTTTAATCAGGTATTGTAATCACTAAATAGTATACAACACTTTTTTTACTCATAAATTAAAATCTTGAAAAATGAGAGTGAATCCCCCACCACTACTGTCTTGAAAGGTCGCAGGTATGCTGCAGGAATATAAAAGCATAACTAACTTTTGTGGGTATGTACATGAATACAGTGACCTGATTGCTATAACTTGTGAGCTTATATTTGTATGACCTGGCTTCTGCTTTGTGTTTTTTATTTACTATCATACATTTGTCACCATTTGCGATTTTCAATTTCTGTCCCAAAACTGCTAGACTAAAGTCAAGTAGATTATTAAAAAAAAAGTTTCTGCCATGGAGGCCTTTCAGATAGTTACAAATGATTCCAGTCTGCCATATGCAGTGATGTCAGTCTGCCATTTTGTAATGATGCCAGTCTGCCATATCCAATGATGCCAGTCTGCCATTTGTAATGATGCCAGTCTGCCATATGTAATGTTGCCAATCTGCCATATGAAATGATTCCAGTCTGCCATTTTGTAATGATGCCAGTCTGCCATATGTAATGATGCCAGTCTGCCATATGTAATGATGCCAGTCTGCCATATGTAATGTTGCCTAAAACAAAACAAAAAATGTTTAAATTATTTCTTCTAAAAATCACTGAAACTAGTTAGACAGAATTTGACATAAAGCTTTATGGTGCTGGGCCCTTTTGTACAAACTGTGTCAGTCTACATCATATATGGCTTCTGTTATATGCCGTGTGTGTCTTTCAAAAGGAATACTAGATGCACTGCATTTTGATGGTTTACTTTGATCCAAGATGATCTTCTTTTGGAATGGAAATATTTATCCCTCCCAAGTCTGTGGCATGCTAAGTACTGTCTGTTACTGATACACTTTTCTATATTTAGCTTTATTGTCCCTTTGGCCTTGAAGTATAGCAATGTAAGAATCATTTCAGTACAAAATGCTTTTACAGGGTAATTGTTTCAGTATTTTCAGTCATAATGTCTTGTGAACTTTTTAATCAATTCTATTAAGAGATAAAAGGAAAAATGACTTGATACATTTTAAATTCAGATTACTTGTTTTAAAGTGATTTAGAATTGGCTGGTGATCATAAAAAGAAACATGATTTTCAATATCTCAAAATTTATGTCCATATGACCCAAACCCTCCAAGCTGTCATCATTATTCTCACTTTCATTTCTCCATTGTTTGCTGTTAGCTTGCAGGTGGTGGTAAAACTTATAAAAAAAAACACTTCAGTGTGTAATTACAGACTTGTTTATAGACAAGGTCTAGCAACAGAGAAATGAATCTTTTATTGGATTGTTTACATCTGCTTCATACATGTGCTAAATTTGATATTATGCTGGAATGAAGATGTGTTACTAAATGTGTATAAAAAAAAAATGAATGTTGTGTGGAAAGAATTTAACAATTGGGTATAGTGAAATATTTAAATAGAATTAAACAGTGGAAATTTTTTTCCACCTTATTAACACAAAAACAAAGATGAAAACATCTAATATTCTCTTTGTCAAACAATTTGTTATTTTTAACAGTTTCTGCTCAAATTGTTTGCAAATTAAATTAGTTTTGGTCATAACTGCCTTTCTTACTAATCTGGTATGTACTAAAATATTTTTAAATGCTTGCTTCATGGCCTAGGAGATTTGTTGGGGTACCAGAAAGGGATTCACTATCTTTCTGTGTCCTGCATAAATTCTACCAGTTTGTAAACTGACTTGCCGGAACTGCCAGATTTGGTTTGGTTTGGAGTTTTGTGGTACATCAATCTTTTAGGGTTATATCGTGCTGAGGCAAGTGAAGTAATGGATCTCTTTACTGAGAATATGCTACAGTTGCCAGTATATGTGGATCCAGTATTGGGAATCAAACCTGCACCCTTCTGGCCACAATTCTGATACCTTACCTGATGAGTCACCATGACAAAAAACAATATAGACACTGATCAGATACTATTTAGTAATGTGAGATCTGGGTCTACATAATTTGTAGTTAGGCACATGTAACACATGATATTACTAACATATTTCTATTTAGCTAATAATTATTTGCAGTGATGCTTTTCATATGCTTACTTACCTACAATTGCTAGACTGTTATTTGTGGATATTTCATAACTAGATATGTTTTATCTTCAGGTATCATATCAGTTTTGCACAAAAATGCAATCACAGGGCTAAAGACAATTGTGAAGTCTTGAATGGCTGCTGTATTTAAATATTTGTTATTTGGTGAACAAAAGCACTGATTCTTTTGGCATTGCACATTTGTATGTTGTGGCTTTGAGGGATTTCAGTCTCCCCACACATGTGGCATACTGTCAGTTCCACCATATTGCCATCTCTTGCTGTTGCTACTCCTTCTGATCAGATTTTCATCTCACAGTTTTTTCACGTAAAAACTTTTATGATGTCTGGTAGGTTCTACATAGAAATTATATCTATCTATGATGTCTAGTTGATTTTACATAGGAATTATATCTATCTGTTGTCTAATACAGCCACCACAGTGAACATCTTGAAAATATTGTTATAGCTACTCTATAATGGATATCAAATCAAGGTGGAGTTTAACTAAAAGACTTCTTATTATGTCTGAGTTGTCCTGATTGAAAATGGTGCCATCTGGCATCCAGTTTGGCCCCCATGGTGGCAAACGGATAAATCTTTTTGCAGGTTCTCATAAACAGATGCCATATCAAGATGGGATTTTCATTAAAAGATGTCTCATGGTCCTAAATAAAAACTGAGTTGATTTGAGATTCATCACTGCTGCCATGGCAGCCATCTTGAAAATCTTGTTGTAACTATTTGTCCTGAAGGGAAAGCCATAGCAGCATGGGATTTTCACTTTAAGACTGCTTCTGATATGTGGTTATTTGATATTCAGTTGCAGTGTCTCTGCTGATAAATTCGAATGCATTATGATGTGGTGCCATTATCATTATACACAATATCTGCTACTGTTAACTCATTAACCCCTGGTACCTTGTTTACGTGTCAGGAGGTAGTAGCCTACTTCCGTGCTGTGTAGCGTTAAGGTCTTGTATGATACACTAACGTGGGTGATATTATAGAAAGGTAGACAGATGTAGCTCTACAATGATCCCAAATAATCTGGACGTTCTAGTTGCACTACAAAATACAGAGAGAAAAACGTAATTGTTTGGACCCAATTTTTTTCCACCAAAAATTCGCCCGTGGTCAGAATCCGATTTTGTGTCCAGATTTTAGACTTTTGGCCTCAGATCTAAGACAGACCGGTCTGAACTGCGCACAGACAGGCGAACCTTTGCAAAAAGTAGGATAAGATGGGCATTTGGAATAAAGAGTGGTCTTGATAGAAAAATGATGGGTCCGATAAGAAAAAAAAAAAAAGAACTCCAACTTTTACCTTTCTGCTCATGCGTGAGTGAAATAGCCAATGAAAAATGATGTTTCTAACACAACTAGGCATTAGGTTAACCATAAATCTCTTGGAAGTTGATGTATTAGGATGTATTCAGAAATAGCCCCCGAAATGTGTTTCCTACTCGCATTTCAGGTGAAAACGACAAAAACCTCCATGGGTTAATGAATTAATAAGATAAGCAGCTGTCAGTTTTATCTTTGTTCCTTAAAACTTATTTATTACACACAGGTTTCTTGAAACACAGTATAATGGTCTATTCATAGATACTTATCTAGTATAAACATTGCCTCCTATAAAATTTGAAATTCCCCTATTGCACAAATGGAGGATGGCAGGGTCACCTTCCATGTGAAAATCCAGGAGAAATCACTTTAACATATAGATTTTCTCATATTAAAATGATGCTGATCCAACCATGATGGCCATTCAGAAAATTATTTTTTGACAGCTTGTCCAGTTCTGATGTTAATAGCAACATAGGTTTTTTTTTCTTAAACACAACAGCAGGATGTTGCTGGTTCTGAATTAAAATGGTTCTCATCTGACCTTCAACAAGACACCATAGTGGCCATCATGAATATATTATTATCACTAATCCATTTGAATGAATTGTGTTTGAGTTTTTGCTAAAATACTTCTTGCAGTATTTGATTGGTTCTGAGTGAAAATGGTATAGATCAAACTTAATTCATCTTGGGGTCAAGTCAAAGGTCATTACTTGCATGTTTTCTACTTTATTAGGCTTATGAACACAGTGACTTGTGCACATACAAATGAATTTGACCAGAATTTGTATTTAGTTGCATTCAAATAAACAAGCTGATAATCAGCACTCTGACATTGATTTTAATGTCAAAGGTTTTGACACAGGGGTTTTAGACATACAGGCTTGTGAGCAACTTAACACAAACCCAGTTTGTAGATATCTAAAGGATACATTTAATGGTGCCAGTTTAGTAAATTTGGATTTTTTCCTAAAAACATGTTAATTATAGATTTAACCAAACCTAGCTTGTCGGAGACAGGTGCAAGGACCGTTATATCCATGATTTCTGTCCAGAATCAAAGGCCATAAAAATGGTACTGTATTGACAGGTGTCTGTTGAAAAATTGTTAACCCAGACATGTAAGAAATTATTTGTTACTGCATTTTGTATGTTGTTTTTACCAAGAGTATCAGAGGTGTTTAGTAATCAAAAGTTGAGAGATTGAGAATTCAAAAGAAACAGATTAGATGTGGATTTCTGGAAATTCTTTTTGACCAGTACAGTATCTGTCCCCTTGATGCATTTTGTTTCTATTTTCTCTCCTTTATTATCATATAGCAAGAGATAAGTGGTGACACTGTCAGTGTTAAAAGTTCATCAATATTTTATGTTTAATTACTTTAAAAAGTTAAAATATTTCATTGCTCTGTTTTGTAAGAAAGGTTTAAACAAGAAATTTGTAGGTAATGGTGAAAAGCAGGAACCATAAGATCCAGTTTAGTGCTAATATTATATACATATACACATATCAGGGCTTTCCTTATCAGATGGGAGCCAGGTGATCTACCTGGCTACTTTTACTTTATACCCAGTTACTTTAAAGAAAAACCTGTATATCCCCATTGGTGGAGGTACCCCCCCCGGCCTACTTTGGCAACTCACCCTCCAACTTTAAATCTCCTGGAAGGCCGTCACACACACACACACACTGAAAAATATCTCAAATATTTAAAGTTTTATTTTAATTGGTTTCTATGTCATATTTTGGGAGGTAAAATTCCTGTTTCTTTTCCAACTGTTTTGTCTTTGTGCATGCTAATCTGTCATTTGTTTGAAAATTAATGATTATGTTTTGAATACTGTATACTCGTATCATTTGATTGTTTAGAGTACTGTATACTTGTATCATTTGATTGTTTAGAGTACTATATACTCATATCATTTGATTGTTTAGAGTACTGTATACTCATATCGTTTGATTGTTTAGAGTACTGTATACTCATATCATTTGATTGTTCCTTGTTAAATGTTGTGACTTCACTTTTATTTTTGCTTCACATTTTGTTAGATTGTTAGACATAAAGACAGTTAAAAAGTAGTTGAAGCTAACTGAGCTACCATCATTAAATAAAGAATTTATTATTATTATTATTATTATTATTATTATTATTATTAATGTAGCTAACACAAGTATGTATTAATTGCATGCTTTAATAAAGTTTTAAAAAAATTGCAGCAAACTTCTTGGACCCCGTAAATTATTTTATTGTTTCCATGATTTGCTACATCCCTATTCAAATTCATATATCATATTTCACTGGTTATGCTAAATTGCTTTGCACTAACTTTAATTTATTAAATTTCTTCTATCTGTGTTTGTACTATATTTTGAGGCCCTGGGTGGGTGAGTGGTCTTAATCTCACCTCTGTCCATGTGGGTTTGAGTCTCAGGTTCCATCAATATGGGTATGTGAGAAAGCTTGTCAGTAGCTTCCCATGGTTCAATAGTTCTTATGGGAGTTTTCCCCGGGTTCTTCCTGCACCAGTTATACTGGCTGCCATGTTTAGCCTCTCTTGCACTGAAAAATGGTGTTAAACCCCAAAGCAGCAACAACCAACCATGTTTTAATGTGTACTGCAATTATGCATGAAAGAGCTAATCTGTGCTTGAAGGTGATTTGTCCACCATGAAAAGTCAGTACTGTAAGGATTAATTTTTGCACCTTACAGTATGTGATTCTGAACATTCCTTGTTAATTATGCAGAATGTCAGTAATTTAGAAGTAATTTAGACGAAGCTCAGTTGACACTGTATTTTGGCCAGTCCTGAATGCATGTAGTGTGCTCTGTCTAATAAGCAGCTTGCTTTAGTTTTATTTCACATAATCAATAAAACCTAGATCAAATGTTTTGACAGATTGGTAGCTGCTGCATTGTTTTGTAACATTCTCTTCTTAGATAGAAACTGGTGAACATTATTGCAATGATAGCTTTTTCACATTAGAAAATGTCCACATTTCTTTGAGTAATAATAATTGGTAGGTAATAATGCAACTAATAATTTTATAAAGAAAAAATATTTGATCGTTAGGAAGAAAGATTTTCATATGAACTTTCGCTTCGTTTGGTTTTTTTTGTTGGGTATGAAGAAAATTTAAAATAAAAGTTAGGAGCTGTGTTCATTAATATTCTAGCTGTTTATGTATAAAAAATAGAAACTTTTGCTTGTTTCCATGTTGATCCGATCTGATATAATTTTATGTTGTTTAGATTCCAGTTCAAATTAGGGATAAAGCCAAGATGCCCAGATTTAGTTTGCAGCCATTTTCTGGTATGGTTTTGGCATTTTTGCTATGCTTTCATGCACACCAAGATGACTTTGCTTAGATAATTAGTCAGTTACCTTATGTCAGATGTATGATTCCATCAGAAATTCACATTGCTAATGTTTTATTGCTTTAAAATTTCAGACTTTTTAGTGGTGAAAATAGTATATTATAGTACTTTCTGTAGATATAATTATTTTGTGTCTAAACTGCTTTATATGTCTCATACAGGTGTGGATTGGAAGTCTCTGACAATCCCTGCATCTCTCCCTATCACAACAGACTACTTTCCTGAGAAAAGGAGTCTACAGACTGACTATGTAGTCTCTGACTATAGTCTCTTGCCTGATGACATCAGCAGTGATTACTTCATGAAGTAGGTTGTATGAATTTCAAGAAATGAAGGAAACTATTAAGTAACAATTTTGGAATAGGTTCCAATAAACAAAGGAACTCAGATTGCTCCTCATAAAAAAAACATACACCATGCTACATCATAGGCATCACTTTATTATTGAGGTACTGTAATCACTGTAATAATGGCTGTATACCACTTAATAAGCATACCCCTCTTTTGGTAAAAACTTCCATAACGATAAAGACTTGGTAACACCTGTGTTTTGATCCTTGTATGCCTCATGGGAAAGGAGGGGGCAGGACCTTATTAAATGTTTTTGATGATTATTTATCATTGTTCTTTGTTTTTAATGACTTGATTTAGTTGATTGGTTGTAGACATCATATCACAGGAGTCCACTGTAATGTGCTGCTTCACAAGTGTGACATTTATAGTTTTGATTAAAGACAATTAACAGTAATATATGAATTACGATTAGCAACCAGGATCCGCTCTTTTTTACTTATTATACAAAATATTAAAGAGTTTGTATGAATTTGTAAATTCGAAGGAAGCTTGCAACAAAACAAAAACTTATCATTGTTGCATATTTTGTAAAGTGGATTAAGGATTGTGGGGCCAAATAAAAAAGTATGTGTGGTTCTGATTACTTGACCAACCCAATTTTTTCCTGCTGACACTGCATTTGAGTTGGGGGGATTGGAAAAAGAAAAAGAAATTGGAGAAAGAAAGAAAAAAAAAATTAAATTAACAAAGCGATGTAACTATGTACAAAGTTAAATTTAGGATGTGAAAGACACCTATTTTCTAGTTTATTCTTGATTCTTCATATGAATCCATGGGCCTCCCACCAATTCATGTACTGACCTACCTACCCTAATTTTTTTTTTATTGTAATCAGAACCACACATATTTTTCAATATGGCCTGGCCAATTGGTCAGGTTTTTACTTGACAAGCAAGCAAGATTAAACAAAGGAGAAAAAATAACATCTGGGGATGTTTACTGGTAAGTATACTGCTTTTATTTTCTTGTAATTCTGAACAACCCACATTTATATTATGTTTTGTGTTGCTTGTAGTATGATAAAATCTTTGATTTAATTTGTATATGTCACATTTGTAACCAAGATATATTTTTTAAGTTACATATCCGGAGTGGTCTACCAGTGCACATAGGAACTACAGCCCTAGCTTGCAAAGGCAGAGCTAGCTTTGTTTTCTCAGCTGATAATTCCTTTTCATTCAGTGTTTGAAAACAAATAAACAAAAAATTTTAAGTCCTGGCAACCAGACCCACACTTATAATATTAGGCAATCTCTTAAGTCACATAACAAAATAATCATTCTTTACATGTATTTTAATGAACGGACATTACTTGCCCTGTTTCATTATTTTTATTTCAGTCTACACTAAACTGCAAGCATATTAAAAAGTACAACTTCTAATGTGAAGCAAATGAAGTCATTTTTTAATCTTCTTTATATGTGGTCTAAAAAAGAAGATAAGAAACACTGCCACCGTAGATAATGTAACAGCTAAGTGCTTCAAATTCTTCTTTCCACTCTTCAGTTTCAATACTTGCAACTTTTCTTTCCACCCTACAGTTTCAATACTTGCATGAATTTTGCATTCAAAGGCATAGTCCCTTATGCATGTAGACAATATCAGGTCGACAAGGGTTTCTTGTTTAGATGATAATTTTTGTAAACATGTGGTAATAGCTTCAGCTCATCAAGGGGAGGAAAAATTTGCAGAAACTTGGTAAAACATTTACCTGTCTAAAAATGTGTTTTACATCAGTATCAGGGAGTAACACTTTAGATAAGTTTCACTTTATAAATGGTATAGGTCAAAATACATCATCCTGGAAAATATTCATTATTCATAAAACTAGAAAACGGATTATTACTAATCATACCAAAGTGGAAGGATTCAGTTATTTTGACTTATTAAAGGAATCAGAAAATAGAAATGCTACTTGGCACTATTTTCTACAAGGTGATGTGGGTACAATTCAATCTCAGTTGTTAATTGAATGGTTGATGAAAAAAATCAATGAAGAATTTTTAGATGACAACAGAATACCAGACATAAAAGTTCTGTTAAAGGAATTTCATAAATTTAAATGACTTTTCCATACAGCTTCCTCTCATTTGCTTTAGGTTTTCTAACCACCAAAAGTGAAATTTCTGTACATGACCAAAGTAATGAAATATTGCAGTTAATGTCAGAGATTATCATTGACTCATGTGCTAAAGGGAAAGGTTACTGAGACAAAAGCATCACTCTGGTGTTGGCGGAGTAACATTATCTTTATAAACAATTGTTAAGGTTTTGGTCAGGGCTTTTTCCTTATGGTCATAAGACACTAAGTCTTGAAGGATAATCTGTAAGCACTTGGATAAATTGAATGACTAAAACATTGTGTCAGATTCATATATACACTGCATTTGTCACCACCTCTCTTTCTCTCTGTATTTCAGTCCCCCAGTAACAGAAGATGAGAAAGTGTATAGAAAAGTTCCATTGAACACATATGATGTGTTCAAGGAGCTGGTGTCACAAAGACTTGCACAGGTAGGTGCTTTGATGTATTAAACAGTTCAACATTGACTGCTGTTTTTTTTATCCAAGATAAGCAAAGGGGTCCAGACTTATACATATCATACCTGACAACCTCCCAAAGTCGAGATGACCATCCTAGTGCATATTATACCTGACAACCTCCCAAAGTCGAGATGACCATCCTAGTGCATATCATACCTGACAACCTCCCAAAGTCGAGATGACCATCCTAGTGCATATTATACCTGACAACCTCCCAAAGTCGAGATGACCATCCTAGTGCATATCATACCTGACAACCTCCTAAAGTCGAGATGGCCATCCTAGTGCATATTATACCTGACAACCTCCCAAAGTCGAAATGACCATCCTAGTGCATATTATACCTGACAACCTCCCAAAGTCGAGATGACCATCCTAGTGCATATCATACCTGACAACCTCCCAAAGTCGAGATGACCATCCTAGTGCATGTCATACCTGACAATATTGCAAAGTCCATAGGACCAGCCTGGTGTATATCATACTTATCAACCTTCCCGACAGTATTGGTGGGGGTGGAATGTGTGTGTGCGACTCAGAAAGTGTTTTGAGTGGGTGGGGTGTGGAGCTGTACACATGATCCAAAAAACAACGGCCTACAAGAGAACAAGTTTTCTACTCGTATAAACCTACAGAAAATGTTTGCAAATTCAAACTCAGTGGAAGAAAAGAAAATGTTTACTTAGAAACATTAAATAGACTTTCAAACAGAAATGGTTCATAGAGTTAGCATCGACACCCCCCGCCCCACACATACAAAAAAAAACCCCACCAGTTTTCTGTCTTTAAAATCCATTGGACATTTCAATAGTCATAACTTGATGCAATCTTTGTTTCTCTTGGCATTCATAAGGGACTGGATGGTTCTATTGTTCAGACTCCCCCAAAAATCTTGTTGAAATTTTCTCGGCACTGAAAATGATCTTCACATCACTGAAATTGCTGTGACGGAATGTCAGCAGTGCAATGACTGTACTAGTTATTTCTAATCATGTTAGTTAATTTTATTGTTTATTGGAGTTATAACACTGGTTTCTTACCATATGATCTCATGCCAGCTTTCCTCAAAACTCATGATCTAGCTTTGAGGAATAGCTAAAGTTTATACATGATATAATGGTTGCAGATATGACATTTCTTTTTGTTATATATCAAAATTGCATCCATCCATAATTTGTTCCATATCTTTATTATTTAAGGAATGGGATAGACAATGATTATGAAAATATATTTATTTTTTGGGGAAGATGGTTATGTCAATTTAATATATGATTTATTATTCATTACTTATTATACATTTTGATGAGATGAGTCATAATCACAAAGGTAATGCCATGACTCATATACTTTACATTATGCATGTAATGTCCACTCAGATTAATACTTTTTTTAATTCAAAATTATTTGCGGATTGAATTTTGTCCTATAAAGTGACACCTTTTTATATAACAGTGTAAATTTTATATATCTATGATAAATTTGATATGATATTTTCAGAAGTAAATTTATTATTATTTGAAAATACTAACATTAAAAATGTCATATATCCATAAATATTCTTGGAAAGTGTGATTAATTTAATAAAACTTATAAATCATAAATCAATGTTTATTATTTTTCTTTGATTCAGTAAAATTCATTGTTTAATTTATAATTTATTGTACACCTCAGTGACACAAATCATATTCACAAAAGTAATGTCATATCCACAGATTGGACTTGTATACTTACTTTACCTGTACTCCTAGCCCTGTATGGGTTAACTCCTGTGCAGGTATGGTGTGTGTGTGTGTGTGGGGGGGGCTGATTGATGAGAACATTTCAAGGTCTTATAAAATTGTTTCAGGGTGTAATTTTTCTTGAGTGTGTCCACATTCCAATGCATTTGGCCCACTTGGCGTTTTGTAAACAGTTATTTGTAAACATTTGGATTTGTTGTATTTAGACATAAAACAGTGGTTTTTTCAGAGAGAGAGAGAGAGAGACCACACATCAATTCACAAATCAAGTCAATTCTGCCTCTTATAAATCAGAACATTCCACACATCAATGCACAAATCAATTCAATTCTACCTCATATGTCAGAATATTTCCACACACTTTAAGGGACAGTGATCGTTTATCAACATCATTATCACAATATCACTTTCATCATCCCATAAGCAATGATCTTGTCAGAGACCAAATTCAAGCAACTCCATCTTTTATGATGGAAAATGCAGGGAATAATTTTTGCTCATATTCTAAACTTTTCTGACGCAGCACTTTTTCATTACCTGTTATTCCCCACTCAGTTCACAACAAAGTTAAATTATGATTCATAGATCATACCTTTTACTTCATTAATACTGGATATATTTGTGTGATACCAAAAAAAACAATATTTTAACAAGTGGCAAAGCCAAAAGTTGAAATATATAGTTCCAGTACCACAAGCTAAAATATATCTGGTATTAATATAACAAAAGAAAATTTACTTTTTATTATATACCAGACTTGCTCTTGAATCTTAGTTTGGAAGGTTAAACTCTCTCTTTGGCACAGCATGCTCACCCTCACCCCTTGTTGTAAATTCACCTCATTTTCATAGCCTGATTGTATAAACATACATGACGTAAAAAGCATTACGATTGCATTGACTTAATCTGTCAAAGTAAATTACATTTTTATCATTTTGTACACTATTTGACCCTATCTGAAAACAATGCATGTCCAACTCAGCAATGCATCAGCAGGTTTGTCATTGTTGACAAGGAAATAAAGAGAAATAAATTGAGAGAGACACGATGGCGTCTGGTCAGATTACTTTGTCAAAGTCTGAAATGTAAGGCAATTTCTATTTATTTGTTCTAGCTCACAAAGTACTCTTTTTTTTGTTGCAGATACAACTTTTGTAGGCACACACAATCAAGTGTCTCATGGCATGATGAAAATCTTATATTTTCTCACGTGAAAATATAAAATATATTTTTCACATGAGAAAATATAAGGACATATTTTTCACATGTGAAAGCATAGAAATAAAAAAATATTATTTTACCAATAAGTCTCTTTATTTCACTTTAGTGTATAATAAAATTACTTATTTTTGCATCTAATTAATATTATTTGTTTATCATATTGCACTTACAAGTTTGAAAGCATGTATTAAGTTAAACCAGGGTTTTGAATGTTGAGGGGTTCATTGTGGCAGTTATTGGTTTTACCAGGGTTAGCTTGAGGACGTAGCTTGACAGTATCTGAGATGAGCTCAGCAATTTTTAACTCGCCTAACCTTAAGGCCCTTTGTCTTTAATGTTTCATTATCAGCTGTACAGCATTCCTCAACAATTGCTATTTTTGTCTTCTCAGAAAACTGCAAGAGCACACTGACTTCCTAGTGCAGACTGAATATTCTGTCCTCAGTAATTTGATGTCTAGAGAGAAGTAGAACACGATCCCAGTCTTATGCATTAGTCATGTCTAAAATATGGAATAGCTTCCTCTTTTTCCTTGGACTTGCATGCTAATTCACATCTGAGGATGCTCCACAAAATTTACCCTCATTTTTGTCTTTTGGCCTCTTTTCAGCCAAATATATTCTTTCTGTTGTTTTAGTCATTTTCTCCCCATATCATTGCTTTAACAGTGGAAGGAAGAAAGGTCCTGCTTCTTCAAGATAATCCCCTCCATTTCCTGGAGGGGTTTCAGTTACTGCCTGCCTTAAGGCAGTCCACTTCTCTAGTGAGGGAAAGGGAGTGGTTCAGACATTGCCAAAAAAGCCTCAGATCATTGACACTTGAACCAATGCTATCAGCTGTTGTTAGGGAGATATCCTTAGCTCCACTCATGGGAGTGAAAGTGCCAGTGCCTGATAGGTGTGAGTTGCACCTTCTGAAAGGTTGGAAAGAGAAGTACTCTCACTCAAGCAGATCTGATGGTGACCCTATTCTTCCATCAGATCATAATTTCTGGACCTACGTCTGACTAGTCACCAGCTGCCAGTCACTGGACACTGGACTTTGAGCAACTGGACACTGTGTTTTCATTGACAGTTTGGGGACACAATCAGGTCGATACCTCCCTTTCTCCATGTTACCGTTTCAACTCTTTTGAGATGGGGGTTGCCCTTTGCAGACCTAACTAGGAAAGGGGACCTCCTTCCCATTTGTAGACCCCCATTTCTTTTCACCAGTCCAGCTGGTTTATCTAAGGGAAGAGGTGTACACCCTTCTTCAGAAATCTGGCTTTCTATTCCTGGATCTTTTTGGTGTTGAAAGATGGTGTTGTGACTCATAAATCTTTCTGCCATGAACAAATTTCTTCAGGAAGAATATTTCAAAGTGGAGACTACCAACTCAGTCAGGAAAGCAATAAAAACTTGTGACTGTGCTGTCTTCTTGCATCTTCTTGATGCATACTCTCACATCCCCATCATTCCGGCCTGCAGGAAATACCTTGGGTTTTGTGTGGGTGAGGGCATATTCCATTCAGCTTCACCAGAGCCCCAAGAGCTTTGACCAGGGTGATGGGGATAATGGTGGCTTGGTTGTGGTCTTTAGGGATCCCCGTATTTGTATATTTGTATATAGATGAAGTGATTTGATTTTGGGGCCATTACACCATTTTTAAATTTTGTACACATTTTTAAATTTTGTACACATTTTTAACATTTTGGACATAATGAACCAAAAACCTCATGAAGTGTACAAATAAAATTTGGCAGGCATTTTTGTACTCATATCTAGATGACCTGCTTAGATTTCAGGTTGTTTTTGCAATTTATCAAGTTTCTCACATTTCTGAACTTTTTCAATATAGCCATATGGAATGAAGACTTACTTGTACAATTTTCATGCCATTATAGCAATTTTGTAAATATTTAAAAAATTTCTGGACTTTTTGGTCTGCAGTGGGGCATATGTGTCTTACAAGCACAGATCTAGATTTGATCAGAGTGACTGAAGATAAAAAATTCTGTATTTGAGCATGAGATTGCATTTTATGTTGAAACAAGTGACAATACTGGCTTAGGCCTTATATATAAATCATTGTTAGACTTGGTAAAGACTTGAGCATGGGTTTTTGTTGGTGTGGAATACATGTATAAGAACATGGTCATATTTGGAGAATATTCAAGCATTTTATTTTTACATCATTATCATGCCTGTCATATTTCTATGCCACACCATGAGTGTGGATGGAGTTTCTCAGGCACTGTGGTGGTGGCATTCATGTTTTATGAACAAATTTCAAGTTCTGCTTAAAATGTTGCATTTTCAATATCAGGGATTTCAGTTGATTTTGATGCCTAACACTCCAGCTGCAAGTAGCAACACTTTCAGTACAGTAGGTTCCATAAGCAGTGCTAACCAGCTAAGTTCCAGTCCACAACCATCAGGCCTCGTTAGGGGTATGCCAGTAGCAGAACAAACAGTGAGTAGTAAAACTGACCAGTAGCAATATTTACCTGCCAAATTATGAGAGTTAGTGTTTAGCCTATTTGGTCTGAAGGAAGCAGAGGATTCTGTGCCTTATAAATGTGTTTGTTTATTTTACTCTGGATCAAAAGCAAGGCCTCAAGTAGCAGTTAGTGCCATTTTATTGCCATGAGATCAAGATGTTCAGCATATGTGAAAGAGCAGCAAATATTTTTTCTGTATCCCGAATTATGTATATAGAATGTTTAGGAAACTGTCAGTATTTTCCAGTCATGGAAATGTCCATTAATGACAGATAATCTGAAAAAATCTCATCAGTTAATTTGCATATTGATAGGGATCACATGAATTTAATTAATTTTCTTGTAATTTGGATCAAAAACTAAGCAGTACAGGAAATCACTGGCTGCACAAAGACATCTCACTTGCCACTTGATTAAAGCTTGAGACAGATGTATTCTCTAACATTGTCTAAATTTTCATCATTCTCTGTTTGAAAAATGGTTTAAAAAAATTTCTTTGTACCTTCTAGATAGGGTGTCATGTTAATTAAGCATACACTAACGAATTGTCTTCCATCATGAAATTTGATTGTTACAACTGTACTAATGGCATCAAAGTTCTGTGTTATAGACTCCAGATCAGTCTAGAAAAAAGCAAATACATGTGGCCATTTATTACACTTTTATTATAAACTGCGATTAGAATATCAGATTTTGGATACTTTCATAAACACTTCAGTGTTCTTTTATTGCTGGGCAGAATGTAAATTGGCTTATTTAAAGTGGACTATCACTGAGGGGTTGTAAAGTATTACATTCAAGTGCAAGGTTGTTCAAGCCCATGTACGTGATGTTACTACCTGTTATATCCAGTAGGTTCATTTTCTTAAAACATTTTTAAAAATGGCTGGCCATTTCTTGTACACCAGAGCAGTGTTGTCACCAAAATTTACAATTACTATTTAAAATCATGTTGTTAAATTGTACATTTTCTTCCTTATCCTCTTGTCCTCTTTATTTACACATGGCACTAATAAGCTAAATTAACCCACTAAAATTCCTGCCGTATTGATGACTGCTGTTTAATGAGAAATTTTCTTTGAAATGTCATTTTAGTCTAAAATTAATATTGTATGCATTCCTCCTTGAAGCAGACTAGTAAAATGCAAGATCAAACTAATCAAATGCAAGATCAGACAAGTCAAATGTTTGATCAGACAAGTCAAATGCAAGATGAGGCAAGTCAGATGCAAGATCAAACAAGTCAAATGCAAGATCTGACAAGTACAATGCAAGATCTCAGTGAATCATTATTTAACATTGAGTGCATGATAATGCTTGTCTGTCTAGCACCTATATTGTATGAAAGAATGAACAGTTGATATAACTGTTACTTGCAGAAGTAAATTTTAGTCAGAACATTGAGATACATGTCAAAGTATTAGGTCCACAGAACAATATTGAAGTTAGGAAGATAATAGATTAATAAATTGATATTGCATTTGTAGTGTAAAATATAGACTTACTCTCACTACTTCCAAATTGCAGGAGACGTACCACCTTAGCATTGGTAGGATATTTCATCGAGTATCCCTTGTAAACAGAACCATCACTGTGACACGCTTCAGACCCAGGTAAGTTTCAGTTTAAATGGCATAATTTTTTACAAAATTATTGAAATGACCTCCCCAGGAAAATAAATTTGTTCTTTCTTTTCTAACTCCACACAGTTCTTTTGTCTGTCATTCCAAACAGTAGATGCTCAAATAATGCTTCAGGGCTGTTCCATTTAAACATATATAGGAAAGGCAGTTTGTTAGCTCTACTGGTCATAGACCAAAAACATATGGAATGGCCTGTTCATCGTCTGAAGTCCATATGTCCACTTGCAGAAGTTTGTTATTGCTACACCTCGCAAACTACTTGGAGAATTGCCATGAAACTTTTCATGCATTTTCATCGCAATGCTTATTTGGTCCTTCATGAAAATGATGCTGCTCAAACATCCTATATGTCAACCACAGCTGCCATCTTAAATATCTTGTTATTACTACTCATCCTGAAGGGATGCTCATATCAACATATGGTTTTTACTAAAAGACTTCTTATGATGTCTGATTGGTTCTAAATGAAAATGTTGCTGATCTGATATCC
Organism: Megalonaias nervosa; assembly: GCA_016617855.1. Classification (NCBI taxonomy): domain Eukaryota; kingdom Metazoa; phylum Mollusca; class Bivalvia; order Unionida; family Unionidae; genus Megalonaias; species Megalonaias nervosa. The sequence goes on from JAECUM010001396.1 coordinate 81,029, forward strand.
ATTATGGCTACAGTGGCATTGAAAATCCTGTTATCGCTAAACCACCAGAATAAAAAGTCATATCAACATTGGATTTTCACCCCAAGACTTCTTATAATGTCTAGATGGGCCAAAATGAAAATAGTTCTGCATGGATATCCAGTATGGCCACCACAGCAGCCATTTTGAAAAATTTGTTATTGCTACTTATTCTGAATGGATGGCCATATCAGTATTGAGTTTTCACTTAAAGACTGTTTATGGTGTCAAGTTGGTCCTAAATGAAAACTTTGATGATTTGATATCCAATATGACTACCATGGCAGCCATCTTGAAAATCTTGTTATTGCTACTCCACCTGAATTTAAAGTCATATTAACATATTAGCACTTTGTTTCACCCATGACTTCTCATGACATCTAGTTGGTACTGAATGAAAATGTGCTGATCAGACATTCAGTATGGTTACCACAGGAGACAGCTGGAATGGAAAATCTAGTTATTGCTACTTCTCCAGAACAGAAAGCCATATCAGCATGGTGTTTTTACTGTAAGATTTCATCTGGTGCCTAGTTGGTCTTAAATAAATCTGGTACCGATCTGATATCTAATATGACAGTCACAGCTGCCATCTTGGGCTGTTCTGATGGTAAGATTTGAACCCACATGTTTCTGGCAGCAAGACAGCATGCTAACCACTAAGCCTTTGCAACTCCATATTCCATTATTCTATATCCCCAAGCCTGAAGGCATGTCAGCGCAATGCTGGCTATATGATGCAGATCAAAAGTAAGCAAAAGAAATGTAAGTATAAAGAATTGCTAAGAAACATGTTGGAAGATAAGGCCTTCCCAAACACATAAACACTAAGTACTAAAAGATAAAAGGTAAAGAAAAGATGCTCCATAAAATCTGAAAGTAAATTAGAAATAATACTTGGACAGTAAATGATGAGAAATGGATGATTTGGAGATGATCTATTTGGTACAGTGGATGAAACACTTTATGACAACATAGCACAGAACTGACATAGAAATTATTTTTTGTGTGTGTTGGTTATAATGGCACTTCTATCACATTATTTGTTATATTGTGCAAAGGAATCAGGAGTTAAGTGCCTTTCCTAAGTACTCACTGAGGCAGCAGACACATGTTGACCTCTGGGCAAGTATCAAACCTGCAACCCTGGGATAATGAGTCTGACACTGTACCATTTTAGCCATTTCTTACAGTGATCCTTTTAATATTTTATAAGATCCAAGATCTTTAAATTATATTGAGCTACAAAATTAGCTGTAGTAACACTTATTCAGTAAATTTATTTACAGGTCACAAGCCAAAACTTAAGTTACATACAGCATAAATAATTGATTAACTAAATAAACAAAAGGATTAACCTGTGTGCAAAGGTGAACAGATGACAAGACCTGACTGGTATGTTTGGCCTTTGTGTGGGTTTTAATTTAATTTTAATAACAGCAGCAAAGGATACAGACCTTATCAATAACTATACAGTGAACTTATCCAGAAAATGCAAATAATTTAATAAGAGAAAAAGACAAAGACTTTATTCACCCTGGTCATTACATATTGCAGCTCCAGAGACAAACAATTTAAGGCAGTACCTGTCATGCTACATTGAAATCAGAGTGAGGAGGTTTCTCATGATGCCGTTATTTGCATTGTGCTAGTTTTTGTGACAGATAAACAAACAATACAAACCCTTGAAATATGTGCCATCCATGAATGCTAATCAATTAATGATGCAATGGTTCTTGATAATAGCGATTTTGATGACCATGACACTGCAGTAGTGATGTGACAAGTACACAAAACTGGTTTACCGTCTAATATGGAGATTTATCTTGTAAATGAAAAGAATCTAGTAACGAGACTCAACTTATTTCCAATAATTTTTTTCACACATCTCAGTTTCGAATAGTCTGCATTTCACCTGTAGACTTTTCTCAGAAATCATGGTTACAGAAGATTATATAAGTGTCTGTATTGTTTAAATATGGTTTTACAATAGTATCATTCATTACAGGGTTGTGAAAACAATCATTGTCACTGGTTGTGTTTAGCATGTGTTCACTCGTGACACTGCACTTATATAGTATAATCAATATTTTTAGTTGTAAATGACAAGTGGTCGCTTATAACAGAGGTCTTTCAAATCAGGTTTTACTGTAAAATAGTTTGCTTTAAACAAAAGCTTTTAACTTAAGCTCAAAGGATACATTTTATGGTGTCTCTCAGTAATCAGATATAAGATGATAAATGAGATGCTTAAACATTTTGACCTTTGGTTGCATGTCTAAATTTATTCTTGAGTGTCATGATTCTTGTAACTTAAATTTCTGCCATCCAGTTTTCAACAGAGTTTAATTTTTCACATTTCTCCTTCAAACATGTTCCTAATCACATTATGTTAGGAATATTAGCCTGCTACCTTGTGAATCTAGCCCTACTAAAAGACAAAAACCATCTTATCCTATGTCAACTAGACAAAGGGCAGTAACTCTTCCCCATTACCTTCCCTTGACACCATGAGTTGCTAGTTTTTAGCTTCACTGCTGTACTGAGCAAATGTCATACAGTTCATACTCCAACAATCGGGCCATTTTTGTGTTCCTCTAGGCCCATCCGACGTTCCTTTTTGGATCTATTGTGAGGATTTATCAATCTGCTGTAGGTTGTTTGCATTATTTTACAATTTCAGCAAAATTTGAGTGGTTTTGTCACTTTTCGGGACTTAGTCTTTTAATACCCCCATCCTACAACACTGTTGTCGATCTTCTACAAAGTCCTTATGAGTTAGTGTGACTTTGTCTTTTTTTTGTTTACTCCATCTGTTACAGAGCTCTTATTAGCCAAATTCTAAAGTGCTTCTTGATAGTTTTTGCTTGGTTTATTCGTATTTCATGCTGTTTTGATAGAATTTTGGTTCAATTTAAACTAAGCATTGTGCATAAGTTCATAACAGGGCCATAGGTTTCTGATGTGACACTTTTACTTCTTTGTTAATTATGACAGTTATTTAGCAACTCAGTAGTTTCAAATACATTACTAGTTTTTGCTTTGATTTTTGTTTTCTTGATCGCATGTTAAGAATCACAGGTCAAGTGAACACAGGCTGTGTTGCTTATGTAGTTACGAGAACGGGTTATGGTTCACATGGGGGAATTTAGCCATTCTTCCTTAGAATAATGCCTGAGGTAGAGGTCTGATGCTCAGCATCCTCTCCTCCTATTATTTATTCTCCTAACGTAATAAGATTGGGGAACGTATTTGAAGGAGAAAGCAAATTTTTAGGTAAATTATGTTTCTTTGAGAATACTTACCCAGTCACATTACTTAAAAACCCTCCCAACCACCCTGCCATACAAGCATCCTTGTTAGTATCATGATGAGCTAAAAACTAGCAACACCTAGCAGTGCCAAGGGGTGGTAATGGATAAGAGTTATATCCCTTTGTCTATTTGAAATAGTCAGGATAAGACAATTTTTATCTCTTAGTAGTAATGATTTATGAGTTAGCAGGCTAATATTCCTAACATAATGTGATTGGGTAAGTATTCTTGAAGAAACATAATTTGCATAAAAGTAAGCTTTTTTAAAAATGGTATTTTATTTATACTACAGACACCCCAATCCCCAGATGTGTTACAGTTACAGATATCGTTTCCAGGCCCCAGACTCAAACAGTTATGACAGCTCATGGAGCGAGTTCCGTAACGAGAAGCTTGAGAGCTACAATTGGAACTACTTAGACCAGTACATCTGTACTAGAGGGGAGGGAGAATTTGGGCTGCTGGAGGTAACCATAGCTTGTTTTGGTTTTCTTTTGTTTTTCTTATAATAGTGACACTTACTTTTATAGTCCATCACAGTTTTCCATTGCTAAAGTTAACAATGTATTTTATACAGGTAAAGCAACCAATTCTGCTACAAAAAGGACTGTCCTTGATGGGATGGATTTCTTCAAAGGACATAAATGTATATCCTGGACAAAATTGGCCTTTCCCTTGACTTTCCTTGATGGGATGGATTGCTTAATACAGTTTAAAATGTCAAATTTTGATGATAGACCTGTAACTTCCAATTTGCTTCTCAAAATTCCAGAGTTACAAGAAAACTAAGTAGTCATTTATTTGTAAGTAAGCCTGCAGATTTTGTATTAAATACTACTAGCAAATATTTACTTAAACTAGAGACCATAGAAGAACATTATCAGAGGAAATAAAGTTGATTTGAAAGTAATTACACAGTATATGCATGCATCTTCTCTTTTTCAGTCTTTAAAATTTTGGAGAAGTAGATTCTTTCTCTTACCATGCAACAATGCAGGCACAAGGAAGATAATAGAGGGGAAATGTCCTAGGTAAGGGTTGCTGATGCTCTTAAATTAAAAGATAAAGGTATGCAGGTTTTATGCTACGTATGACCTGATGTTTTTCTTTTTGCATTGATATAAATACATTACTTGTATGGATCAAGATACCATGTTAAAATTCTAATTCATCCAAGTACAGAACCTACTTTTCATGCATGTATTGTTTCAGTAATTTATATTATATAATTTCTCTGTATAATCCTTCTAGTATGGGGTATTATGTGACCACATTATTTGTTTAGGCAGGCAGGCAGGTGGAAGCCCATTTTGTTTTCTTTTTACTTACTGTATATATTCACTTATAAGAGGAGCCCATCTTCAGACTGCACAGACCCATATCTGTCGTCACATAATGCACCGGCAAATCTGGTTCTGTGCAGTTTGTTAGGAGTAATCAGTAGAACAAACAGCATAGACCTTAATCTGCAGGCACATTATGCTATGACGGGGGGATCTTTGCAGTATGACTTGACTTATAGATGAGTATATATGGTAATACTGTATAATCAAGTGTATATACTTGCAAATAAGCATTACATCACTGGTATTGTGGTATTTTCCTAACAAAATCATGTGTATCAGACCAATAGATAAGTATTATATTTGCCTATTTTTTGCAAACAAATTGACCAAGCTTAGAATTTTTTTTGATTGCATTGAAATTATGTAAAACAAATTAATTTTAATCATTTAGTCCAAAGCTGTTAGCTTATTGCTCTTGCAGTAAGCACAGCCCACTTTTTATGATGGTACATTCAATTAATATAAACAATGATAAAGGGACAGGTTTCGGATGTTTGGTGCATGTTTGATTGTACATGATCACTGTCAGAATTCTCATTCGGACTGAGACAAATCACTCATGTCTTGAATTAAACTAAGTCACTAAGCTATTTCATTCATTCTGAAAGGCTTTAATATCTTGATAATGAAGACTCAGTCTTGTATGGTAAATTTTTGTTTTGCATTTTTTGGGGAATACGCATTGAATTTAAACAAACTTACTTAGTTCCAAACCATGGTTAAATTATCCATTTTATTACATTCTTATCTAGAGATCTGGTGCGTAAGTAAGGATAAAGGAAACAAAAAAAATTCTGCAGTACAAAGTTTACTCATCTGGAGATTGGTCTGTGTCTTACTGAGTGAGAGTGACTATCTGTCTGTTTACTTTGATTTTATACTTTCTTTTTTGTCTTATCTTTATTTCCTTTAAGGCATTCACCATGTAATGCTCTGTATGATTAACTTTGGTCAGTTGAGTTGAGATATTGAAACTTTATACACTATGCTGTCAAGAAGCACATTTTCAAGTTAAAACATTCTCAGGTTTAAAATATAAATGTATACCGTATATGCTCTCTTATGAGTCAGAAGCTGTAGACTCTAAGACCCAGATCAGCTGTCACATAATGTGCCAGCAGACCTTGGCCTATGCAGTTTGTAAGGAGTAATCAATAGAACAAACAAGAGATCAGGGTCTGTGCTGCTTGTAGTTAGGCTCGTTTTACATGTCATTATATACAGTACACATATTATCCAAGTTCTACTGGAAAGATTTCAATGAAATTTTTAATGTGTGTCTGAGCCCAAGGAAGCAAACACAGTTTTTTGGCCTTTGTGGTCCTTTTTCACATAATAATTAAAAGGTTGTTTGACAGTTTCAATGAAATACGGATCATTTTAACTAGAGGTTCTCTTTAATAGATCGACAGAGGTTTTAGGTGGAAGGTGAAGTTTACAATGACTGTAGTTAGAGTTTGATTTGGCATGTCATTATTAGCTCATCTGTCATTTGAACTCATGGTATTGTCCATGTCCGTTGTGTGTCATCCATCATCTGTCTGTCAGTAATTATTTGTCACTACTCTGGAAGTCATATGATATTTCTGAATTTGATCAGACTTGTAATTTGGGCTCAAATCATGAAGATTTCGGACAAGTTTTGATAACTTTTGAGATCCATTCATATTAATTAGGTGATTTTTATATCTGTTTGGCTTAGATTGTTACCATTCTGGAGTCCATATTTCTGATCCTATTTTGATCAGACTTGGAATATCAGCTTGTATCATAAAGATGTCACACTAGTTAAATAATTAGTGAAATTCATATATGTTAACAAGGTGATCTCATATCAGATTGGCAGATCTTGCTATCATTCTGGAAGATGCATTTCTGATCCAGTTTTAATTCAGCTTGGAATGTGGCCTTATGTATTCAAGATCTTGATCAAGTTCAGTAATGAGCAGGATCCACACATCATATTTTTGTAATCTTGCTACTGAGGCTTAGCTTGTTACCACTCTAGAGTCTGTATTTTGAATCCAAGTTTGGTCAGACATGGTAAGTATACTTTGAATCATCAAGATATTGGATGAATACAATTATGAGTGAGATCCGCACATATTTATGATATGATCATGCATTTATTGGCTGGGCTTATCAGCACTGTAACAACTCTATTTCTGGTAAGATTTTTATCAGATTTGGTAAATAAGTTTATACCATCAAGATATCCAGTTGAGTTTATTATGAATAGGATCTGCACATATAATGACGTACACTTGCATCTCATTGGGCATCTTACCACTGAAGATGATATATTTTTAACCAGACTTTAATTAGATTTGATAAATAGGCTGATATCATCAAGATGTTGGATGAGTTTCCAATATGAGCTTGATGTAGGTATATTTAAGGGGCGAGCTTACTTGTGATTGGCTGAGTTTTTACCACACTAGAGACTGTACTTTTGATAGGATTTTGATGAAACGTGGTAAGTTGGCTTGTATCATCATCATTTCAGTTGGGAATATGATTATGAGCAAAATCAGACATATTAATGACTTGATCTTACATCAGATTGGCTTGGTTTGTTGACAGTTTAACTACTATGTTTCTTATAAGATTTTGATCAAACCTGTTAAACAATCTTACATCACAAACATGTTGGATGAATTTAATTACATGCAAGATCTATGCAATTTTTCTGAGGTAGTCATGTATCGAATTGGTTGAGCTTGTTACCTCCATGGAGACCAAATTTCAGTCGGATTTTATTGTAACTTTGTAAATAAGTTTATATCATCGTTGTTTGAGAATTGTTTTATATTAAGCGAAATCTGTGCATATTAATGAGATCTTTCATCTGATTAACAGAGCTTGTTATTTCTATAGATCTATTGATTATATTTCTCAGGTTGATAAAATTTTGTGAATAGGTTTTCACCTTTAATATTTTTAATGAGTTTGACTGTGAGCAAGAGACAATGTATGTTATGCCTTTAGCTCTGGAAAAAATTTTCATCAGATTTTAGTAAAATAAGTAAAATCAACATCATATAATGTTTGAGAAATAGTTTACATAGGGTTGTGCTCATTCAGCACTAAATAAACCTGTTTTGTGAAAATGGCATGCCTATAACTTATTAAACAGTAAAGAGTCATGATTCATATAGCTTTATTCTTAATGCTCATGGAAAAATATAAACACTGGGCAGTTTTATGCAGTTAATTCTCATGAAGTTGATTAAAAGGCAAAGGTAGTCAGAAATAAAGAATCACAATTCTGCAGATTTTCTTAATTGACTAACAGTAACTTAGGTGGCTGTGTGTTTGCTAATCCTTGCCACATTGCTGTGGGACATCAGGCTGATTTGCATAGGCAGAATACACAAATGGAACAACACAGACTATTATTTTTTAAGTCAGTAGATTAACGGTGAAGGTCTATTTATTTAAAATAGAATTTTAGATATTACGCTATTAATTTTTAGGTTAGTAGATTAACAGTGAAAGGTCGCTATTTTTAAAAATAGAATTTGACTTTATGTTTCATTTCTATTACAAGTTAAATTTAGTTAACAGATTTCAGTTAAATTTTATATTTGTATTCCCCATAGTCCAAGGTAAAAGCACATTGATTTGTATTCCTCATAGCCCTAGGTAGAAATATATTGATTTGTATTCCCCATAGTCCAAGGTAAAAGCACATTGATTTGTGGTCAGAACATTCAAGGTCTACTCACACCAGATTGGTTTTCTTTGCATTACATTGCCATACAATATTCTTTTTTATGAAACTACCATATTGTTTGCATTGTCATGTCATTTGCAATACTTTTTGTCTGTTTGCTGCCCTGCACAAAGCTTTGCATAGATGGTTAAGTTTAAGGAAGATACAATGTTATCTACAAAGTGGAGCAGATGCACTGCTTGCTTATATTTAAATCATAACTATTTTAGAGTGTTCTGTTGAAATACCTGCCAAAAAACATGCATACTTGCTAATCATTTTATTTACCATCATTGTGATAGCCGTTTTATGTTTATCCTAGAGGTGATGTCTATGAAGAAATGTCCAAGCAAGAGTTGAAGCAGATGACCTCTGGGTTTATTAGATATATAGAAATTCTGAATAAATTGCGGAAAGCTTTACCATCTAGGAAACAGAAGGTAACTTTTTGTGGTGCTTAATTTCTCAAGTTGCATTAAGTCTTTGTGAAATTATTTTTAAATGAAAACTATGGTAATGTCGATATGTGTCAGACTTTAGTAGTCCCCTTCTTACCCTTATGACTCTGTGAAGAAGTACAGAAAGTATCTTGTCTTTGTTATGTAGACCATAGTAAATCAGGCAGCATTATCATAACTTTCATCCTTAGTTGGAAAAATGGTGAATAGAATGACAGATTAATATCACACCAAGCTGTAAAGACTGTTGAGTTTACAGTGTGGCCCAGTGTCTTTTGCACATCATGCATCACCCCTCATGTATCTTCTGTTGTCTGTAAAGGTATGCAAATTTCAACTTTGTGTAGAAAACAAATGCTGGATAATTTAAACCGAATTGGAAAGGGACCTTTATGGCATCAAAGTCACTTGTCCAGTGATGCTGATCCGGTATGGTCATCGTTATAACTTGAAGGAAAACCCTCAAATGACATATCCTGAAAAACTGCCCCAAATGAATTAATAAAAATGGTGATGATCTGCGATCTAATATGGCTGTGATTATTTTAAAGATACAAACCTTTACATGACTATCAAAGCTTTGAGGGAAAAAATTTAAGAGAGTGTGCTCCCTTTGTGTTAGTGGAGTAGTTAATCTTTCATATACAGACTCCAGCCATTTTCTTCCTGTGAATGATAACCACAGTAAAGGTTGGATGCTCAACATTTCCTTCTCCAAGTACCTGTTCTTCTAATATTAATGTGATTGGGGAATGTATTCAACCGAGGAAGTAAATTTTTGTAAATCATACTGCCTCAAGAATACTTACTTGATCATGTCACCAATATGCCCTTCCTCACCTTTCCGCAATGCAGGCATCCTCATTGCTGTTTCACTGAAGCTTAAACTGGTAAACATCAAGTATATGGGTATCCACCTAGTTGTGATGGGAAGAGGTACCTTGGAAGAGTTTCTTATCTTTTTCTGTGTGTTATCTAGACAGGAAAGACTACATTTTTATATTTCAAGGAAGGTTGGATTAAAGAGGTATCAGAGTTTATTTCTTTATGTTGATGTGATTGGGTTATTATTCATAGAGAAACATGATTTGCTAAAAAGGGCCTCTCTGTCTCTGAAAACGATAATTATATACATTTTAAGCTTTTATTTAGTATGAAAAGAAATACCAATGATTTGTACTGCTTGCAATGAAATTTCCTGAATTAAGGAGCTAAATTGTGATGGTCCAATTTTGAAAATGGAACCTCTTTGAAACCGAGGCTGTCTTTTTCATAAATCAGGTATGTTATATATAAATTTCAATTCGTAAACCAGTCTCAAGACTGAAAACAAGGGAAGTAACTGCTGTTGATGTCTTGATGCCAAATTAGGTCTCTTGCAGAAAACCACATTTCATCTTGTGTGATTTTATTGTTTGATTTATTGGGGGGGGGGGGAAGTAAAATTCATGAACCTTAATTTTTATAGAATGCTGGCAGAATGGGATGGGTCTCTCTTTCTCTCCCTCTCAGAAAACAATAATTATATACATTTTAAGCTTTTATTTAGTATGAAAAGAAATGCCAATGAGTTGTAACTTCTGGCAGCAGATAATAATAATAATGATGATACTATTTCATACTATTCACAACACTTACAGTAATAACAACAGGGACACATATAATATACATGATGATAAGCAAAAACTTCAGAACAACAGAATTGTATCAATAATGGCTGGGTTTTTTCCCCCTTTCTGTAAAAAAAAATCTCACTATCTGAGCATTGATATTGTATGGAAATGTATAATAACAGGAAATAAAATCATAATCATTTACTTATCTTGCATCTGTAAATAATGGAGTATTGTTATTACTATTATAATTATTATTATTATTATTATTATTATTATTATTATTAAGTTTTGATATACTATTCACAACACTTACAGTAATAACAACAGGGACACATATAATATACATGATGATAAGCAAAAACTTCAGAACAACAGAATTGTATCAATAATGGCTGGGTTTTTTCCCCCTTTCTGTAAAAAAAAAATCTCACTATCTGAGCATTGATATTGTATGGAAATGTATAATAACAGGAAATAAAATCATAATCATTTACTTATCTTGCATCTGTAAATAATGGAGTATTATTATTACTATTATTATTATTATTATTATTATTATTATTATTAAGTTTTGATATTTACACATTAAAAAAATATATAAATTTGGTAATATTAAATATAACAAAATGTAATTGCTGGAAATTAAATAATCCACATTATTAAATTAACTGAAGTCACCTTTAGCATAAAATTATTTCTTGTACATTTGCTATCTGAAATTGTTTAAAAGTTCTTTGCAGTTTATATGCATATAGCAGGCAGTGAACAAAAATTCTCTAAGAAATTGAGTCTGGAAATATGTGGAAACTTCTGCATTTTATAAGTCTGCAAATAGTGCAAGCTTGCAGATGCTGGTAAGAAAATGACCAGAAATGGTGCCATGCTTGCTCAAGCTAACAAATATTTATTTGCAAGCTTATTTTGATGATACAAGCTTGCCGCATCCTTGTGGATGCATTCTGGTTTAGGTCTTGCCTTCTGTGTTTGCAATGGTACAAAATAAGTCCTGTTACTATATACTGAAGTACGTGTGACCTTGGTATAGTTTTTTTCTTTATTTTTATCTAGCTTTCTGGTGATTCCAATGTACAAAGTGGAGCAGATGGACATGCAGCCAAAGCCCCAGATTTGCATTTAGATAGGTAATCATGTATGGGAATTCTATAATCACTATGTTAGATTTGTTGTTAGGTATTTCATTGTCCAAAATTTTCTAATTTAAATTTTGATAATTAAAATCTGGCAGTTACAACATCATGTCAATAAATGTAGCTCTAATTTTATTTTTAATATATAAAAAAAATAACTAGATTTAATTACAGAAAAATAGAACAAGATAGATATCATGTACATTTGATACAAAGATAAAGAATTCATTTTCACATTGGAAATTCCTGTAGAATGTATCTGTGCCTGGATCACCTAGATGATTGAACTGTGAAAAGTAAATATAGAATTTTAATGATAAATAATTTAATAATAAAGATATTTTATTGGCAAGAAAAATGAAGTGCATAAATGCAAAGTTAATCAAATTTTAAAGTTTCTGCCAAAGGATAGCAGTAGGCAAATCATGTATAGGCACACCTCTTCATTTGTGACACAACCATAAACTGCCGTTTGTATTTCAAATAAAAATAATAAGAGTTCTGTTAACTTCAGGTGTTTTGCAGTAATAATTATGAAGTCTAAGGGGAAAGAAAAGAAAGCAGACATAATTGCCAGAGGGAGAGGCTTCATAGAAGATTGATGCTTTTATAACAGTATAAGGGAATCACTGCTACACTGTTTGAATATTACTGGCAATTTTATTTTCACACAAATTGCATGAAGAACATTGCAGAAAGTGATCTCAGTCTGAAATATATTTAAAAGACAGATTTGCATTTATCAGTGTTTGGGGAATGATTCAATCCTTCACCATCACAAAGCAATTCCTTACTAAAATTAGACCACTCAGGTGGCCTAGTGGTTCAAGCATCCACCTCAGATGTGGGAGGTCACGGGTTCGAACCCCGGCCGACTCATACCAAAAGCCTTTAAAAAATAGTACTAACAGCTGCTTTGCTAGGTGCTCCGCATTAAGAGGTTAGTGTTAGGACTGGTTGGCCTGGTATCAGGATAATGTGGCTGGGTGGGACATCGTGCTACATGTCTGCGGCATGATGCCTCAGCGCTAGACATCACAATAAACTGCCCCACTGCAGACATTGCAGTTGTATGACTGAAAAGCTATGTTAAAAATCCAAATCACACACCTTACTAAAATTATAATCACAGTATGATAGAATTATAATCACAATATGATCAAATTATAATCACAGTGTGATAAAATGATAGAGTAATATAGAATTATAGTCACAGTATGATAGAATTATCATCACAGTATGACAGAGTTATAAACATAGTTTGATCAAATGATAATGACAATATGAGAAAATGATAATGATCATATGTTAGAATTATTATCGCATTATGACTGAATTATAATCACAATATAATCAAATTATGATCACAGTATAATAGAATTATAATCACAATATCAAAGAATTATAATCATAGTATGACAATTATTAACACAGTATAATAGAATCATAATCACAATATGACAGAATTGTATCACAGTGTATTAGAATTATAATCACAGTATGTTAATTATAATCACATCATAATAGAATTATAATCACAATATGTTAATTATAATCACAGTGTATTAGAATTATAATCACAATATGTTAATTATAATCACATCATAATAGAATTATAATCACAGTGTAGTAGAATTATAATCACAGTATGACAGAATTATAATCACAGTATGATAGAATTAAGATGATCTAATTATAATCACTGATGAGAAAATGATAATTAAATTATGTTAGCTTTATAATCACAATATGAGAAAATGATAATAACAGAATGTTAGAATTATAATCACATTTATTAAAGGAGTATAATCACAATATGATAGGATTTTAATCACAATGTGTTGGTCATATTTCAGTATCAGAGAAGAGCCTTTGAATCAGTCCTCACCACTACAGAAAATTGCAGAGGCAATGTTAGATTCAAAGTAAGTTTAGTTTTTGTTGTATCTGCAATGAACTCAACCATTTCAAACACATAGCCTTCATTAAATTTCTTTCCTTCTTAATCTGTTAGGGAAATATTGCTGTTTTTCTTAAAACTCAGTATATTTTTATTTTTAATTCTACTGATCATTGATATCCGTATTTGCCGACCTATAAGACGATACTTTTTTACTAGAAAATCTTAGCTTCATCTTGTACTCAGAATTGACTTGTATTTGGATTATGTCATTCGAATCATTTTATCATATGTCAAGTAATTTTTCATATGGAAAAAAGATCTCCAATAAGTATGAAAAATGATGTGTAAAAAATATTTCATTTTGGGGAAGAGATGCTGGATTAAAAAATATAGGACCCCACATTATGAATAATTTTAAACAATTACATGATCATCAGTATTAAAAATTAATGTACATCAGATGTAATTGCACCAAAGCAGCATGTACTAGTAATATACATTGTTTAAATTTGATTACATATATGTGTTAGAATTGACAAGTTAGAAGATGAATAACCATGACAAAGTCAGATATTCAATCACATTTTTCTTCTTACACCTCACAATCAAATAAAAATTATGCCCCATTATGATAAAGAGAGAGAGAGAAATGTCTTAATGATTGTAATATGTATGGTTCACTTACCTGATGACTGTAATCTTACTGATGTACAAGTGCAGTACTATATTCCATTATCAAATAATACCAATTCCTTCTAGTTTTAGTTACCACTTCCATTGTCCAAGAATCACATGGCTTTGTGGTAGTATTTACATGCAAATTAAATATGCTACAGTTGTAGTCAGGTTTTCCAAGCTAACACCTGTTTGAGGTAAAGATTCGGCAGACCAAATCAGATTAGTTGGGCTACCAATAGGGAAATGAGGCTACCTATAGGTTATTATGAATAAGGTACCACATACTGAAAGGAAATGCTGGTTACTCATGTAAATTTCTCAACCAGTGACATCTTTTGAATTGCCGATATAACTGTTAGCAATTTCAATTATGAGCAAAGATCAAAAACAATTGCCACCTAAATACAGGAAGAATACATGCACTTAAAAAGAAATAATCTTATCTGTTAGGAATGGAGAGGTCGTTGTACTTGCAAAGAAAATTAGCATGCGAAATGGCCATTCTTGGGATTTAACCTAAATGGAGTCTATATGGATATAAATTTTGTGAATATTTAAACTGAAAGAGTAAGGTATGTATTTTGATAGTTTACACTTACTATACAATTTATTAATCTCTTTTTGTTAAAAGCTTCAGCAAAACGGGGGCAGTAAATATATTAAGAAAAATATCTCTCATATCTGGCAATGATATTTTATTTCGATCACGAACTGTGGAAAAAGCATTTTAGCATTAATGATGCAATTTTCCTATTGCCAGTCATCTGAAATAGCATACAGTGATACTTTTAATATTTATGAAACTGGAAGTTACTATAGTTTAATTCCACACAGCATCACAAATTTTATCCTATCTGTGTCTCAGTCAGTTTTTATGTCGGCATCATTATATGTAGGTAAAAGTACATAATACATTTAAAATACTTCATGTGAAACAAATTAGGTACTTTTAATTACATTCAATCATCCTGACCTCAAAGGTTACTGAGTTACAGATAGGATAAAATTTGTGATGCTGTGTGGAACAAAGTGAAAAAGACAAAGCCGAGTTATTGATCTGGCCTCGTCTTATATTCAGCATCAACTTGTCTATGGAAAAAGGATGGAAAATTTGCCAAATTTGTTCTTTCAACTTTTTATTCCATATCGACTTATAGGCTGGCAAATATGGTAGAAGAGCTTTTGAGATGGTCTGTCGTCCGCTGTCCAGCATCCACCTGTTAGTTAGAACAATTTTGTTATTACTACTTCTCCTACACTACTTTTAGATTGCAATGAAACTTTACACATACCTTATGGTTAGTTGATCCTTAGCTACTTGGAGGATTGTCATAAAAGTTTACACACACGTTCGTCCTATGGTCTAGTTGATTCCTAAATTAAAATGGCACTGCTCAAACATACAGTATGGTCAAACAAATGTTGTCAGTGCTACTTCTCCTGAAGGGAAGGTTATATTGAAACAGGGTTTTCACCAGAAAACCTCTTATGATGTCTTCTTGGTCTTAAATGAAAATGATGCTGATCTGATGTTCAGTATTGCTGCTGCCACAGCAGCCATCTTGAAAAATCTTGCTTTTGCTACTCCACTAGAATGGAAAGTCATATTGTCATGGTAATTTCACTAAATAACTTCTTATGGTGTTTAATGGTCATAATGAAAGTGATGCCACTCTGTTATCTAAAATTGATGACACAGAGACCATCATGAAAATCTTGCTATTGCTACTTCTCCTGAATTGAAATTCATATCCCTATGGGGTTTTCACCAGAAGACTTCTTTTGATAACTAGTTGCTGTTAAATAAATATCATGCCTGTCTGTCATCTAATATGGCCACAATTGAAGCCATCTAGAAAATCTTGCTATTGTTTTTTCTCCACAACACAGAATGGAGTTTCTACCAGAAAACTCATTATGATATCAGGTTCTGAATTTTAAAAATGGTGCTGCTGTGACCCCCATGATAACTATCATGGTGGCCATTTTGAACATCTTGTTATTGACAGTCTTCCTAGATGGGTGGTCATATTGACATATGGTTTTGAGAAATGGACTTCTTTATCATAATTAGTTGGTTCAAAATTAAAATGTTCCTGGTGTAACTTCTTATATGACCACAATGGCACCCATCTTGAAAATCTTGTACTCACTACTCATTAAGAATAAATGGTAAATGTTCACATGGATTGACTCTGACTCTCTCTCTCTCTCTCTCTCTCTCTATATATATATATATATATAAAGTTATTAAATATATTGGAAGGTTCTTGATAGAGGCAGTGGGCCATATACATTACCCAATCACATCAACATTTTGGAAATAAACTTTTTATTATCTCAGTTTTTGAGACTTTGGCAGCACTTAGATGTTTAACTCATTACCCTGCTTGAAATTCTTCTCATTTTCACCCAACTGTTTCCAGGAGACTTTCATGTAACCTGATGCTTAGGTGTATAAAAGACATTTTCAGTTGGCTATTTTGGCTGTGTATGAGCAGAAGGGTGGAAATTTTACTTTTTTTTTGCATATTGGACCCAAGATTTTCATGTCCTGGTCCCATTTTACTCCAAATCTGAAGCTTATCGTGCTTTTTGCAAACATTCATCTGACATGTTCAGATATGTTTTATTTAAATCTAGAGCCAAAAAGTCTAAAATCCAAACACAAATTCCAGTTCTGAAACCGGTCATATTTGGCCTGAAAAATATTGGTGTCAGAAATTAAGTTTTTTTATTTTGTTGTGTTATTCAATATGAATAGTAACTCGACATTATTTGGTATCATTAAACAACTACATCTTTCCCTATTTTAGTCATACTGCTCACTTTTGTGTATCTTGAATGATGTTGACATTACAGGGCTCAAATGTAGGGTACTGCATCATGGCATGTAAACGTGGCATGCAGGGTTAACGAGTTACAGTTGTGTTAGTTTCATAGATGTGGCATGAGTGACCTTTGAAACAGGTTTGAAATGTGCCTTTATTTGAGGTTGGATATTGATATGTAGACCTTAGAATACTCATGCTTATTTATTTTACAATATGAAACAGTTGTGTTCAATATAAGTAAGGTATGATAAAAGAATAATGAAACATGTGATAGAAACGTAGGACAAGGACAGGAAAGATGTTTTAAAAATATGCTGTTCCTCAATAACTCATGCCAGGGTAACTTGTTAACCCACATATATGGGGGCAGGCATGGATCCCATTTTTTTCTGTGTATGTGTGTGTGTGTGTGTGTTTTGGATTTTTAACATAGCTTTAACAATTTTTCAGTCATATTGCTATGATGTCTGCATTGTGGCAGTTTATAGTGATGTCTAGCACTGGGGCATCATGCTGCAGACATGTAGCATGATGTCCCACCCAGTCACATTATCCCGACACCAGGCCAACCAGTCCTAAAACTAACCTCTTAATGTTGAGTGCCTACCGAGGCAGCTGTTTGTACCATTTTTTAAGTCTTTGGTGTGACTTGGCCGGGGTTCGAACCTGCGACCTCCCACATTTGAGGTGGATGCTCTAACCACTAGTCCACTGGAGCAGTCAAAATTGGTAAATGAAACCCTGATTTTATCATCAAAAACAGCAATTAGTGTCAAGAAATTTGAAGGAACATCATGCAATTCTCAAGCTGTAATAAGAAGTCATATATTTTGTTACATTTTCTTTTGCAAAAATATAGCCAGTGCACTGTAAATAAAAACTTTTGGTAACATTTGAAAGTAAATATATCACTAATGTATACCGGTGGCTACACTTTAAGAAATTGATTGCACTGAAACAAGTTTGTCAAGTGAAATGTGTTTTAATTGTATATTTTAATTCGGTTTCAGTGTAATCATCGTAAATGTGATATGCCCTCTTGTATTCAGACATCTAAAAATGTAAATCTGCTAATTAGTATATGTATTTGAGGAACTTTGATGCACAGTTAATTGATAAGAAAATAAAACTTATCCAATCTTGAATGGACTGGTAACTGTTTAGTATGTTAACTAATTTGGGTTTCAAATTAACAGATGTATTAAGCAGTAGAATATTTACCTTGACACACAAAAAATGATACACCTGTGTATTCTGTTAATTGGTGTGATATCTGGTCCTAATTAAGATATTAAAGACTAATTTGTACTCATAAAATGATATATATTTAAAGTTGAGATTGCAAGAGGATTAGCTAAGCCATGTGTTTGTTGTGGCCTATAAACAGCATAATTTTTAAAGGCAAGTGCTGGGCCAGGTGTTATAGCAAACAGTTGCTGTATAATACCACAATGGGTAATGATTAAACGTATAGTAGCCAGTAATTATCTAATGATCTAACTATAGAAATTGTGTTACCAAATGATCATGAAGCTTGATTGAATATAGACGTTAAGCAATTGTCTGTAATAAAAACCAAAGTAATGAGAGTCATTGAGTTATATCCGATTCTGCAACAGATCCACAGCATAAACTCTCTCTCTCTCTCTCTCTCTCTCTCTCTCTCTCTCTCTCTCTCTCTCTCTCTCTCTCTCTCTCTCTCTCTCTCTCATGCATGCACACATATTTCAACACAAATACATGTATGATTAAATTTATTTCCAATAAACAGTGTATTATTGTGAATATCTAAAATTGTGTAAGTTTACCTATGAAACAAATAGAAATTAAAAATGTCATTAAGACTAGATTTATTGTAGAGATTATTATTGTATAATAATTTCTGCTTATGAATGATTAGTAAAATTAGTGATAAAATGGTAACCTGTCAAAACAGTATTTTATCTCAGTCACAGACTGAAGTAGTTTAGACAAGTTTCACTGTAATTAAATCTAGTATTTCAATTCCTTCAATTTTCAGTTTTGGTGTGCCCATGTTAGTGAAGCAGCTGGGAATACCTGAGCACACATTTATATCTGCGGATGCAGTTAGTTGGTGCATACAGAATATACAGGGTGTCAGAACCATAAAGTCTGCCATCTCACTGTTGCAGGTAAATTTTTATCAGTATTTGAATAACCTCAAAATTGGATGCTTCTGAAACATTGATTACATGTTCAGTATTTAGATGATCTGAGACATATGTACCATTGTGAATCATAAGATCATTTCAAAATAACATTTCCAAGAATGTATCATTTTATCATTTTCCCAATTTAGCCACATTGTCAGGGTCATGAAATTTATCTACAGTACAAATTTATTTTAATCATGGTTAGTATCATTAGGCCAAATCATTCTGTCATGTACAAAAGGAATATTACAGTCCATTTTCATTGATTCTTCTTGGGGAAAAAATGATCAATTTGAAATTTTATTAATTTTCTTGAAACAGAATAAATCACAATATAAACAGTAAGTTCCAGCATTGCCATAATCATAAAGAGAACTTGTATGATATAATTTTATGTGCAGAATTCGTTTTGCTTATAATATGGCTTACTATAGACAGGCATAAATTAAATAAGAATGTTCATTAGTTTGCTTCTTTTTCTATATTGTGCTTTAATCATAGTCTTAGCTAAAATTTAATTTGTTTAGGGTATTAGAACTTGTAGCTATTTAACGAAGTATCAATTCAAAAGTTTAACACATTCAGGAAGTCAGGCCTGAAACAGAGTTTGAATTTTACAGAAATAATTTTGTTAATACAGATTATATGACTTACAGTTCATATTGTTAGCTATTAAACTGATGCATGCCATCTGAGCAATATCTTATTTTTCTTCATTTTGTTTACAAAATAAAAATTTGTGTAAATCTTATTTATTTCCATTTAATGGTGTTCATTGGTATTTATTTCTGATTTCAGTCAATGTTGGATGAATGCTTCATTCGCCATGCATCTGGAAATATTAATCACAGGATGATCTATGGATTTTACTTGTATCATTTCATCTTCAAAGACAAAAACAAAACAGGTCTGTTGATGAGTCAGTTTGTAAAATATTAAGCTGAGGTGATACCTATACATAGTTATGAAGAGGGAGTCCCCCATTATAATTCCTGGAGATGTATAGTTTTATTTCATTCTTTGAGAATGAGTTGAAGAAGTTTTTTTGTTTGCTTGGTGTTTAACCTCACATAAACACGTCAAAGGCTATATCTTGCTGAGGCAGTTGAAGTTAAGTCCCATATCCAAGGTGGCAGCTGAACCAGCTTGGTATGGGCAGGATTGGAAGCTGGGTGTTTACAAGTCATTGAGCCACAATGGTTGCTTGGGTGTAAGAGATATGGTCAAAGTTGTGAATAGTTTATCTTGCTGGGTGGGGGTGGGCATCATGATTTCATCTTGTTGGGTATATAAACCTTGAAATCCATGAAAATTTATATCCCTTTTAAAAAATAGTCAATTTGCAGTATTTAAAAAAATGCAGATTGAGTTCAATTTTCATTCTTAGCCTGTTTGTACAAAGTACAGGAGAGCTTATGCTTTGACCCTGGTGTCAGTGGTGTTAGCAAATATAGACTGCAAGTTGAAGTTTAAAATTTTGATTATGGTTTGTATGAAGGGGTTATGAATTTCATTTTTACCACTATGAGTTTATAAGTATATGCCTGGCTTTAGTAATACTTCTTGATCCTATTTTTTTGTAGTTTTGGGCACTTCATGGGGAAAAATTTTAAGGTTTAAGTTTGCATAATGTGCCTGACTTTATATAATAATTTTTTACCCAGTTTGTTGATGAGGAAGGGGGTTTAATTTATGGGGGAAAAGTTTGTGTTTAAAGTTTTGCTTATTGCTTGTATGAAAGAACTGTGCTTTTCATGCTTGTTTTTTCTTTGTGCCTGCCCTTTTTGATGCTTTTTAAACTTAATTTTACTCAATGTTTTGTTTAATAGGTTAAAGTTTGCATTTATAATTTACTCTCTCTCTCTCTCTCTCTCTCTCTCTCTCTCTCTCTCTCTCTCTCTCTCTCTCTCTCTCTCAGGGAACTTGGCATTTAAATTTCACTGCTGTTTGACAAAGAGCATGTGCCTGGCCTTATTCAGTACTCCCACAAATGTCAAGGTCACACTGATTGAAAGAAGAATGGTTTCATTACAAGAACTCAAGTTCTTCACCATCTACTTTTACCAGGCATTTTGGTTAGCTTGCAGCTTGGGATAAGGAAGAACATTTTTTATTTGGGTTAAGAGGTCAGTAGTCAGTTTCCAGCCAATTACATTTGTTCTACTTCTAAAGCAAACTTTGTGGATGGCTTGCACATGGTGTAAGGACGAAACCTATTGCTTATGGGATCAAAAGGTTACTGTGACTGAAAGAAGAATTTTTTTCTGGGCAAATAGTTCAGTTCTCAACCATGTACCTTTACTGAAGTTGAAGAATAATTACACATTGGGTAAGAAAGAATCCTATTGATTTTAGGGTCAAAAGATCAAAGATCAAGGGTCATTAACTGAAGGAAGAATATTGGTTTTTGCATAATAAGTTTAGTTTTGAACCACTTACTTGACTAAAGCTTGTGGGGGGCTTGCACTTAAGATATGGAAGAGGCCTGTCGATTTCTGGATCAAGAGGTCAAAGGGCAAGGTCACTGGCTTTAAAAAAAATTGATTTACCAAAGTAACTTTTGTTCTATAGTTGGTTTCTTGACAAAACTGTGGATCACTAGGACAATAAAGAAATTTATAGATTTGGGGGTCTGAATGTCAGAGATCATAGTCCTGACAGAAGTAAGAAGAAAATAATTATTTCTGCATATTAAGTTTAAATTAAGACTGCATATCTTAGCCAAATGGTCATTCAAAAGCATTGAGACCCTTTGGTCATGAATATCCAGAGTCAGTTGTGCCTACTGTGACTTACATAGAGGACTTTCAAATAATGTGGTGTTCATGGTCATTTTGCAGTTTATTTGAAATTGTTTTATGTTAAAGATTGTGTCTAAGGATTTGTTTATTGCTTGTAGGATTTCAGTTTTAATTCAGTATGTTAAATATTATGTGCCAAACCTTATTTAATTTCTGGTTTTGCCTTGTTTTACAAATTTTATATTTTGCAGATTTGTGGATCAAGTTGGTTAAAGTTTGGCTTTAAAGTTTGTTATATACAGGCAGCAGGTTAAAATGTGTGTCTAAGGTTTTGATTATGTACATATGCAGGATTGGTTTGATTTAGTGTTCTACAGCAAGACAACACTTTGAAGGTTATATTATATCAAGGTAGGTAGAGTGAAGTACCTTATCAAAGGACACATCATGGCAACTGATATGTGCTGATCCAGTGGTGGGAAGCAAACCTGCACACATCTGGTCACAAGTCCAATGCCTTAACCACTAAACCATCATTTCATAACCTATGGAAGGAATGTGCTTTAAATTTGACTTGTTTGTACTGATTGGCATTTTCTGATGCTAGTTTATTATTTTATAATACAATTTTTATTTTTATGAAATTAATTTGAAAAGTTTAAGAATACAGGGGGTTTTTTTGTATGTCTGTGCTATCAGGTCAATGTTTTAAAATTTTCTTTCATGTTACCTTGAGGCTAACTTTTTGTTTTCATAGGAAACAATAAATGTAAAAGGAGATTTACTGTTAGCTTCATTTGCCTGCCCATCTGTCCATATTACTGTCCTTCTCTCCATCAAATCAGGGTATAGAGTTTTGCATTATTTAGGTCACTTTTCAGGCACTCTTGCTTAAAAGGTCTAGTTTTTGGTGCATTGATCCAACTTCAGGAACTAGACTGTCATTGCAGATGTAGGTCACTATGACCTGCATTTCACACCTCTCTTTTTTTTTTTAAATTGGGCATATGGTCATTGTGCCTTAACACTTGGAGTGTCAGTCATGTGACTTTGTCTTGAGTCCATCATACTTGAGGACTGCATCATCACATCAAAAGTAGATCACTTTTACCAACATTTAGTGCATCACTCACTTCAAGATACACTTTTAGACCAGTTTCTCAAGCAACCTTACTGATAGGGTAATGTACCTTTGAGTGGATGCATTGTGTAAAACACGATCATTCAAAAATTAGGTCATTGTGCCTTATATTTAATGTTTTACTGACTTTTATGAAAGATGTTTATTGAGAATCAGTGTCTTGTGCACTCCAGAATTTCCAAGTACATGTACATCTGTTTATTGATCATGTTGAGTAGTAGTCAGGAAAATCCCCAAGGGGGGTGGTGGGGGAGGTGTGATTTGGATTTTTAACGTAGCTTTAACAATTTTTCAGTCATATTGCTACGATGTCTGCAGTTTGGCAGTTTATTGTGATGTCTAGCACTGGGGCATCATGCCACAGATGCATGATGTCCCACCCAGTCACATTATCCTGACACCAGGCCAACCAGTCCTAACACTAACCTCTTAATGCTGAGCGCCAAGCGAGGCAGCTGTTAGTACCATTTTTGTAAGTCTTTGGTATGACTTGGCCAGGGATCGAACCCATGACCTCCTGCATCCGAGGCGGACATTCTAACCACTAGGCCACCAGAGCAGTACAATTTGCAGAAATTCCGATACAAAATGCCCCATTAATTGTTCTCTAAAAGTCTGGCTATGTGGTCAGCACAGTTTTATGATGCTAAAAAAAGTTAAGCAATTGCCTAGCACACTTGGATTTCCTTATGTATATCTATATATTGATTGCATAGGACCTATAAATAGGTGTTTACATAGGTGTCTACAATCATTAATAATAATATTAATAATAAACCTGTTTACTAGTTTGGGGTCATTTCCCATTGGATAGGTCTATCAGATTGGTTATTAGAAGAATGAAATTGTTTCCCATTGGATATGTCGATCATGTGGGTTCTTTTATGATGTGGGTATTTCCAAAATTTCATGTAGAGTGTAGGAGAAAATTAGAGAACTGAGCAGTTGATTTCATTCATAATTTGGGTTCTTATTTCGTATGTTCTTGTGTTAATGCGGGCCTGCAGATGTATTTAATGTTGTGTTTAGATAATTTGAGAGGAGACATTTGTTAGGACTATTCATTGGAATTACAAAGTGTTCATTTGACTAAAATATTATTCTGGGACTATATTGAATTATTTAAAGGAGTTCTGGACAATGCCATTGTGATATATCAGGACCGTATGCAGACAAGCACATTTTTTGAAGATCTGAATTTCATTCAGAACACTCAGTTCTTTAGACTTGAACAGAACTTTCTTAGAATTATTTTGGATTCAATTCATAATATTGGTTCTCTTAAATTTTCATTTTATAACATTGATAATTAAATGATTTGTCATGTTTTCCAAAATCTTGTTAGTTTTGCTTCTTTCTGTTACTTAGTTTATGACCATAGAATCATTGCACTTAGAAATCAGAGCAATTTGGTCATCATCAAATGTTAGTGGACTTATGGACCTGTGATAGGACATTTAGGATTATTTGATACTTAATTCACAATACTGTATCTCTTAAAATTTCACTTTGTAACTTTGAGAAATAAATTGTTTGTTGATTGTACTAAACTTGTTGGTTTTTCTTCTTTCTGTTACGTAGTTTAAAACCTAGAGTTGTAACACTGTTTTTAAAAAATTTGGACAGATTTGTAGCAAAATAAGAATTTATTAAAATATCTGATAAACATTTGGTAAAATAGTACTTTCTTAACTTTAAATCTACTTTATGCACAAGCCTTTTATTATCCAAAGCTGGCACTTGTTAAGCTGAGGACATAGTATTGGTTCAGTACTGATGCTTTTGCACGGCTTTGTTCAAACAGATATATTGGTGATCTCTTAGAAAAGTTGGACAGATTTGATTGCTTAGGTTGTTAAATATATGAATGTGTCAATTAAATCCTTGCTTATTATGTTGAATTCTTTGTATTTAGGAGTTACATGAAGTCTCAGTATACTTGCATCTTTCTGTATTACTCTCTTTCAATCTAGATGGCAGTACTTTTGGTGTGAATTCCCTGTTCCAAAATGAACAGTGTGAGGTGGCAATCCTAAAAGAAGACTGGGAGGAGAACAGTGGTCCCACTTCCAGCAACACCAGTTCCACTGGTTTTAACACACACCCATCCCCAACCCCAACTGCTGGGTTTTATCTCAGGAGTTCATCAGAGCAGAATGATCCACCAGAGTCCACCCAAGCAGAGAGTTTTGAGGACTGGAGAGTTCAAACTGGACTCCCAGTTGGCTATCAGACCTGGAGGCAACAGTCAGGTGAGAGTTATTCCTCATTTCATCCCATCATATCTGAGGGCTTCAGACATGCTATGATGGTTATTATTTTTCCCTTCTTAAAAAATGGCAATAAATTCTTATAATTAGGAGGGTTTTACTTTTTTTTTACCCATTGTTTTATGTAGGAATGCTCGTGTCCACCAAATTTGTACAAATGATGCAGATCTGCCATCAAACATGCCACTGTTACTAATAATAAAACAACCTTTAAACAACTTCTCCAAAACTGTTGAATAGAATTTAACTAGGTAGAAAGCATCCTGGCATGAAGACCTTTCAAATGCTGATGGTGTGCCACAGTCAGATACGGTCTCTCTTACGGAAACATTTTTAAATTGACATCTGAGAGACTGTTCATCTGATTTAGATCAGATTTGACAAATACATTCTGGTATTAAGAGCTTTAAACTTCATACAAATGATGTTCATTTTACCATCAAATATGGCTGCTTTTAGTAAAACTGGAAAGTCATATAAATGACTTCTGATAAAACGACTCTAGAATTTGACCAAATCTTTGGAAAGCATTCTGGCATGATGGGGTTTTAAATTTATACTAATGATGTCAATATGTTGTCAAATATGGCTGCTGAAACAAAATAAAGAGAAAAACAGTTTATAACTTCTTCTAAATAACTGTAATATAAATTTGGCCAAATTTGACAGAATGCAAGACCTCTCTGATTAATACAAATGATGCCATTCTGCCATCAAAAATGGCTGCAGTTACTAAAAATAGAAAAACATATCTGCAACTTTATCTTTAAGAAAAGCTGAACAGAATTGGACCTCATTGCAATAAAGCATCCTGACATATGGGCCATTTTAAAAATTTTAGTATTGGACAAGTGAAGCTGAAGTGGGATCAAATATGGCTAAAGATGCAGAAACTTAAGAGACTTTGAAACAGTTTTATTCATAACATGTACAGTCAACATCAGTGAAAAAATTTCAACAGAAAGCATCCTATTGACCCACATTTCTTAGTCAGCTTTTCTTGCATTTTCTATATTGGGCTGATGTCATCCATGTGAGCAATCTCTTACTTATTTGGGCGGTGAAACATCATGGTCATCACCTGAAGATGCACATATCAATAATCACTAGCTCCTGTAATTTTAAGAGGGGCCCCGAGTGGCCGAGTGGTCTAAAGCGCTCTCCGTTACAGATCACTGCCATCTCACCTCTGTCTGCGTGGGTTCGAGTCTAAGATCTGGCAAATGTGGATATGTGAGAAAGCTTGCCAGTAGCTTCTCATGGGTCGGTGGTTCTTTCCATGGATTTCCCGGTTTCTTCCTCCACCATTAATACTGGCCGCCATGTATAGCCTATCGTGTGCTGAAAATGGCGTTAAGCCCCACAACAACAATGACAACAACAACAACTGTAATTTTAAGAGTTATGGCCCTTTTTGATTTGTAGCTGAATGCAGTGTATGATAGAATCTTGTGAACAAATTTTTAGTTAATTGCTGTTAAACTTGGTATATATTATGGTCATCATCAGAAGATGGGCATCTTGACAAATCACTGTTCTGTGATTTTTTTTAAAAGTTAATGCCCTTTTTAGACTAACTATTGGATGTAGTGTATGACAGATCCTTGTGAACACAACTAATGTTAGGTTTCAGCAAATCATTGTAAAACTTGTGAAATGTTTTGGTGTCATGAAATGTGGGAAATGGTCATCATCTGAAAATTCTGATACTGACAATTCACTTTACTACTGCGATTTTTACTGGAGTTACTGACCTTATTTACCTGGATCCTGATGTAGTTCATGTCAGAATCCTGTGAATGCAAGTAGTCTCAGTTTATAATGAATTCTTTGTCATATGCAGCTGAATTGAGTGTATAACTGAAGCTTATGCAATTTTTAATGGATTACTGAGAAACTTGTACATCTTATGGTCATCAGCTTAAGATCCAGATATTGACAAATGACTGTGCAAGTTTTGTCCAAGTTATTGCCCTTTATGTCTTGCTGCTGAATGCAATGCAAGATCAACTCTTGTGAATGCAACTGATGTTGCAGTTTTTTGTGCATTACTGTATTAGGTCATCATCAAAAGATTGTTATATAAACAAATCTTTATGCTTTGACAACTTTTGTTTCCTTTTATGACTTACAACTGGATTCAGTATGTCATAAAATTTTGTGAATGCAACTACTATTACAGGTTTTGTTGGATTACTGTGAAACATAGTACATTTTTCATCGTCATCATTGGGACATGTTGATCACAGTACTCCAAAAGAATTATGTACATTTTTTCACTATAGACTCAACTCCATCCAGGGGGTTAGGGGTAGGATGCTGATAGGCTGGGGTATTGTTCACCCTTCCTCAAGTGGAAGTTATTTTTTGACATGTGAACTTTCAAACATAAAGATGTATATGCTGTTTGAAGATTTTTATCAAAGTAGTGTTATATGAATCTAGTCTTGCAGATGCATCACATTTTACTACAACGGTTGCCATATGCAAACCTTAAGAGGAAATAAGTAAGTCTGATTATCAACCAGTTTATTAATCTAAATATAAAACCATAGCAAGATTTTGTGGAAATTTGATTTTTTAAATACTGTATTCATAAGGCCAGTTTTACTGGAAGATTTCTCATATGTTTACACAATGAATTACTGAAAATAATTCAGAAGGGAATTATTGGTCACATGATCAGATAATGGTTGTCACAGGTATGCATGTTCTGTCTGGAACTATTTAAAATATGTGAGTATTGTATTTATGCATGTTGCTTGCCCTCGTAGTTAAACTTTATCATATAATGTCATATCATTATGTTGTATTAATTATGACATCATCTTTCATAAATAATTTTTTTCTATTTTCAATTGCTGCATTATATTTGTGTGCATAATGTGGAGAGAGTTTCCACAACTTTATTTTTCTTGCCAGTAAAGCACATAATTACAAATAAATGTCTCTCAGAAGGAAATCCAGCCATCCAGCTAACAGACAGCCATATCTTTGAGTTTGTTTTAGCAACAGAAATGCTAAATGGTTATCTGCATCCCAAGGTGAAAATCAGATGAGAGTGGTCTTCCCTTAGAGAGAGGGCTGGTGCCCAAATCCTGAATGTTGTCAGTTATTACTTCTGCTCTTTTTTGGAAGCATGTTCTTCATTCTCTCACATCAGGGAAGTATACTCTAGCTATTCTGGAAATTAATTTCAGCAATGACCCTGATGCCTTCTCTGTAAACATCTTCCTTTTGGCTGAATCTCTGAAGGTGTAAAGCTCACCATTTATAAGAAAATTAGCAATCCAGACTATCACAAAGCTAATCACACACAGCCCCAGCCCCACCATCACCCTTGTGTCTGCAAACAGAACAGATTTTCTTGGTACTAACTTCTTGGTAAGTACTGACATGGTGCAATGGCCTCAGTAATAGATGAGATGTACCAATGAAACAGACAGACCTGGTACTGTCTTTATTGATATTTCCCAGGTTAGCCAGTACTACATTTTGACACCAGACACCAACCAACCATCTGCAGACTACACCAGCTCCAGAACCGTTTAGATGAGGCATGGACAGCTTGCTTCAGGGTACAGGCCAGATAAATAATTTTATGGCCACACTCTGTGATGTAAGTTAATGGATAAAATGTGGTCATGGGCCGTATCCAGCCAGTGGGATGTATTTTGCCCACACCTAGTCTAGACCTATGCCATTGACTTCTAGGACTGAGTACATTGATTTGGTTTTCCAGTCCAAGCTTCAAGACACAGATCACCTGGCACTCAGTCAGTTCCAACACCATGCAGAAGCTCACCTTGACCATTCATGGACATTCCTTCACCTCATGTAGACTCTGGTGCTCTTTATGATGATCATTCCCTCAATAGCCAGTACTGGACTTAGGCAACAGAAACCAGCCAGTGCTGGACTACATCACCAGTTATAGCACAGTCTCAACCAATTCCATCTACCAGTATGGTGACCAGTCTTCCTTGTAATCCCAGGCCCAATGTCAAAGCACAGCATTAGATGCCTGATCATCATTTGTCAAGTCCCAACTCTGTCACAGATGTCCAGCATAGCAAATACAAATTTGTTGAGACTTTCTTCTTCCACACTGGCCAGTGCTAGACTCATGATGGTATAATAGGCATGTACCAGACTGTTCCATCACCACTCTGTAACAACCAGCACCAGCTATGGCATATCTCGATCCATAAACACATGATACCCACCTTAAACCCATTTCGATGACAGCCAAATGAATGCCAGGAGATCACCATGTCCTAGCATTGATAAACTACTAGCTGTGTTCATCAATCCATGACACCTTCTTTTGCCAGTTCAGTCATGCTACATTCACGTGAGGTTTCCTTGATGGTCTACTGATATAAATTTGAAGAGACACACTTAGAAGTACTTTGACATGCAACAACCAGTTTACACCATCATAGTGATTGAAATCTATCTTGACAGCATTCAATATATCACTTGTAAACCAGGTGTGTTGATTTTGTTTCATAACTGTCCTCAGTGTATAGGAATATGACTGTTGAGAATGTCAGTAATCGTACTTATCTAAGTGTCAAGAACATCTAATGGGTCATCAGAATATTTAGTTATTGACCAAGGGATATCTTTCATTCTTTAAGGAATAGATGTGCATTGAATGTTTTCATTATTTGATTCTCATTTGTAGCCAAATTATTCCCATACCATTTTCATCAAGATCATATGGTCATTTGAATGGAATACTGTCCCTTATGTAAATGAGAAGTGCACCACCCTTCTGGTTAAGTCTGACTTTTCTTTGAAAACTCTACTCTGGAATTTTAAGTTCATCATCATGAAAAACTTCATGTAAGAAGGTTTTACACAGTGCTAAAATATCGTATGATGAGTTATTTCCTGAAAGTTTAATTGTTTTCATCTTGTTTCATAAAAAGATAATGGAGGTTCCAATGGCAGATTTTGAGAGCTTTCTGCATAAGCCACTGATTTTTAGACAGTATTAAGTTTTGATAGTCTTGAGATTAGTGGCATATAATATTATAGATAATATTTTCACTATCAATATATGAACCATGATAATCCTGTAAAGAATCTTCAGCCTCCCATCCTCAGTGGTAGCTAAAACATTTCCTGTCAAACTCAGTGATCAGAGTTTTGGATCATCGATGGTACCATCTCAAAAATAGGAAGGACCTTGCCTACTTCACAGCAGGTTTCTTTCATGATGATGAAACCACCTGACCTCAAGATCTGAACCAACAGCATGAATAATCATCCTGCCCTCCTATGTGAGCAAGGCTTGGCCCCATAAAGAGCACTTGTTACTCATCAGTCTCCTGGAGATGAAGGTTGTTGTGGATATTCTTCTTTCATGACAGGAGATGCCATCTGAAGAGGGCATTCTCATTCTGTTTCCCTACTTGACTGTTATCAGTTACATCAGAATGGAGGCTTTCCATCTGAACTACAGTTGCACCATGGAGGAGCATCCTACCATAGTTAATGATAACTGACAGGTTTGGGATGCCAATCCCTCTATCCAAGGGGAGATCACTCTTGTCTGAATTCCATCTTCACAAGCAGACAGCCAGTTGATTTTGTAGCACGCAATCCAAACGATGTGGCCAATGTCTTTTCAGCATGGGAGGGTTGATTTGTTAGATAGTGAATTTTCTGATGTCTTTTTAGCTTGGCAGGGCTGTTAGGTAGTGAATGTTCTGATGTCTTTTTAGCTTCGGATGGCTTGATTTGTTAGGTATAATGCTGTGGTTCCCAACCTTTTTGATTATAATGATCCCTTCTTAACTTCAAAACAAACTTAATGGACCCCGACATGCTAATAGTTCTTTTAGGCTCCCTTGGAAAAACTCTGTGTCCACAGGTTGGGAACCGCTGTTCTAATGTATTATGATCAGGTAAGTATTATTCGATCAAACATTTTACTCCTAAAATTTGTATTAAAAATTGTTCTGACTGGACTATGTAAGCACAATATGTCTGAGGGATGTTTGAATAGTTTATATAGACAATTTACTAGTACTGTAATAAATTTTAATTTAGTTTTGTCATTTTTGTCTGATTACACATGATGAATACACAATTCTGTTTTCCCAAGTTTGAAAACAAAAAGTTCATTTTTCAGGAAAAATTAACATTAATTTGAGATATAATGGTAAGTTGAATCACACAGTGACATGCTATAGATTTATGTATGATGCATGGGGTTAAACAGTGCTTTCAGTGGAGTGAATATTGTAACAGCTTCCATCATCAAGTCTTTCTTTCAGAATTTTCCTTTCAACACATATTAATAACCTGAAAATTTAAGCCGGTATTTCTAAAGATGCTCATTGCAAAAATATTGATCTGCTGTTCTCTGTAAGTATTCATAAATCAATCACATTTCATTTTGCTGTGAAGTTTGGATGAGATTGAGTATTTTGTACTGTTGGCTGCTTAGTCTCATTGGTGGGTAATCAGCCATGTTGACTGCCTAGTCACATTTTTGGTTCTGTGTTTAATCAGACAAAATTTCCCTGCAATCACACATGTCTAAATGGAAGATTCCACATACAATTAACTGACTTCAGACATTGTACAAATTGGCATCATCTACATACTTGGCAAAATATGTGCAATAACTCTAAAATAACGCTTTGGAATATCAAGCCCATTAATAAAGAGTGATATACCTCATGTAGAACAACGACAGAGATGAGGAGATACTGTGCCAGTCATGTATAGGACACATACCTAACTTGTATATACCTCTTCAAAGGTGAGCCTATACTAAAGTGCATACCCTGTTACTTGGGAATAGGGTACTGTTTTCCCATGTTTTTCTGTGTAATGACCCTTACTTGAAGAAAGGATACTCTTCCCATACTTTCTATATAATGAACCTTACTAGGGGATAGGGTACTTTTTCACATGCTTTCTATGTAATGAACCATACTAGGGGATAGGATACTTTTTATAATGCTTTTCTCTGTAATGACTCTTACTTAAGGAAAGGATAATTTTCCCATGCTTTGGTATATGATGAACCTTACTAGGAGATAGAGTACTTTTTCCCATGATTTTTCTATGTAATAAGACCTTACTAGGGGATAGGGTACTTCTTTCCCACACACTTCTTTGTAATTTTGGGATAGGGTACATTTTTCCCATGCTTTTCTATGTAATATCCTTACTTGGGAATGTGGTACTTGTTTCCCATGCTTTTTTATGTAATGAACCTTATTAGGGGATAGGGTACTTTTTCCCATGCTCTTCGATGTAATTTGGGATAGGGTATTGTTTCCAATGCTTTTGTACTTAATGACACTTACCAGAGGATAGGGTACATTTTCCCATGCTCATCTACTAAATATAGAATGAGGACATGCACACCCAACAAATTAAATTTTTTAAGTGGTTTTGGATTGCTCTGACCCTTTACTATGTAAAAAAGTTTAATACTCTAACATTTATCAAGCAGTCATATTTAGTATTTAATTTACATCTTGAGACCTATATAAATATATTTACCTTTAGAAGTCTGTCTCCTATGGCTAACTTGGAGGAGAAATTAGAAAATAAAAATGTGCCATTAGTCTTTCTGGACACAAATACATCACTTTACTTTTGAAAATATATCATAGCGCATTCTTAAGCCCTACATCATGATTTACAATCATTTACTTTGCAAGCAGATGATATGCAAGATTTAATTCTTCATTGTTGAACAGTGCTTTTTGGCAAAGTAAAGGAATGGCACTTGGCTTTCTCTTCATGTCTACATATAATATGAAAGTATCTGTCTTCCCAAGTTCTAGGCAACAGTGTATGTTCTTGAAAGGTGACTGTAATATAAGGTGACTGTAATATAAGGTGACTGTAATATAAGGTAACTGTAATATAAGGTGAAAGGTGTTTGTTTGTTAATAAAGTCAGGTATATATCTTCATCTAGAGAAGAACAGACTCTATTTTTTCTTCAGCACTTACCTCAAAATGCACAGTTTCTTTTTTTCTGCCCTCACCATTGATGTCACAGACTTTGAACAAGAGATTAAGGAAGTCATGAAGACAATATTTCCAGCTTGCCAAACCTAAATATTAATTTTAGCGGAAGTGTCACATTTGAGTACATCTGCTATTTATCTGTAACACATTTAATGGTACCTTTCTAGCTACATTATCTAATTGTATCTATATGTTTTAAGGATTGTAAATGTGTTACCATTATCTTTTATTCTATACACAGTCGTCCAAATTTTAACATCTGTACTTTTTTATATTGCTGTACTTTATGTTTGCATTTTTTGGAAGATAATCTTCCTAAATTCTTATGCAAAGTGAGGTTTGGGGGTTTTTTTTAACCTTTAGCTGGTACCATATAACCAGTATTGTGTTGATGTGCTATACTACATGCATCAATGAATCTAATAGAATCTGTCTATTCATCCATCCACATTATCTATCCATCGATCAGTTTCATT
Source organism: Megalonaias nervosa (assembly GCA_016617855.1). NCBI lineage: Eukaryota > Metazoa > Mollusca > Bivalvia > Unionida > Unionidae > Megalonaias > Megalonaias nervosa. Next base: position 114,870 of record JAECUM010001396.1, read on the forward strand.
TTATCTTACCATCCAGCTATCTCAGTCTCCCTTACTCATTTCCGATTGAATTGGCATTCCTTGAAACAAAAAATTATTATAATTTTGGCCTCTCTGAACACTTCATGCATCACATCATTTATTAAAATCCATTTTCATTCAGAACACGAATATTTTCTAAGTATTTATTTTTATTGAGAATGTCAGTACTGTTAAATCCCCAAATTTTGTCTTTATGTGCTGCTATTCAGTCTAATGCAAACAAGCCCATAACAATTGCTTCTGCACTAAAGTGTTTGCCATATAATGAAATTTAACACACACCATTATTGCTATTGCCCTTTTTTTATTAAATGGGGTGGGTGGCTTTAGTTTGAGATATATCCTGTCCAATCAGTACACTGCTTTACTCTTTACTTTACTTCTTAGATATATTTGCATGTACATGGTATTTAAGGTTTTATCTTGCCATTAACCTTCTAGCTGAAAGCGCAAAGATATATTCTCTTCTGCATTAATTTACTGTACTTTATACACCACAGAGACTACCGTCTATACTCACTTATAAGTCAAGTCAGACAGCAAGCAACAAAGATCCTGATATGCCATAGCATAATGGGTCTGCAGATGAGGGTCTCTGTTGTTGGTTCTTCTTATTATTCCTATCAAACTGCACACACGCAGATCTGCTGGCACATTATGCAACAGCAGATCTGGATCTATGCAGTTTAGAGTTGGACTCGTCTATTAGAAAGTATATGCAGTAGATTTGTTTAACTTTTTAATTCAAATGTATCAAACATTAGGCTTTAAGGAAACCACATACATTATTGTACAAGTTGTGAATTTTACATGTTCTCAGCAATACTGCAAACTCACCAACAGAACAGTAGAGCTGCCATGCAGTAAATTAGAAGAGGTAGCATGCAGTAGTAACTGGACAAATCCCATGGGAGTATCTGAGTGTGTCACACTTTGGACAAGGGAATAAGAAAGCTTTTTTGCCAATGTACCACCATGTGATTGCATGGGAAATTGTTTTAAAACGGAATGGGTTTCATGCCGAAGAGAGCAGTTGTGAATGGTGATATCTTCTGCACTAAATTTACTTTAACATATACAAAATCACAAGTTCAATTAAATTTTAACACTGAAAGAGATCCAAATGTATGGAAGTAATGTTATTGATTTGTTCCCCCCAGTACTTCATCACAGCACTGCTGTTACCACACTTGAAAATTACAGGTCTCCATCTGGTTTTATGTTATGATTTATTGGCATATACACTTTTTAAGCACAACTAACAAAGTTAATAACGCTACAAACATATCTTAGTTTTGCATCTATTTATCAAAGCTACTCTTTTTTTTTAGGACACCTGGCTATAAGGCCAAATGAGCTTTCGGTATCGTGCCATGCCTAGTGTAGATCTGTCACGTGTCATCCATCAACAATTGCTATTTCAACTTCTGAAAAATAAATGAACTAGTTTGAGCCAAATTTGGTTCAGAACATCCAGGTATAAAGGCTTTTCATGTTTTTACAAATGATGCCATTCCACAATCAAATATGGTCAGTGTTATTAAAATAGAAGAAGCATAAACAGTATTGTGGGGAAAAAAAACAACACTGGAGAAACTTTAAACCAGATTTCACAGAAAGCATGAATGCATAAAGACCTTTCAGCTTTAGACAAATGATGCCAAACCAATGATGCCAGTCTGCTGTTAAATAATGTCGCCTTTACTATAATTTTAAATAACCAAAAGTTAAATATTTTCACAAAATCAGCTAAACAGAGTTGAAGCAAATTTGACAACATCCTGGCCTTTCAGTGTTTTTCAAATGATGCCTTATGACCATCACATATGGCCACTGTTGCTAAAAAATAGATAAAACTTCCAGCAACTTTCCAAATACTGCTTGATGGAATTTGACCAGATTTAGCAGAAAGCATGCTGGAAAAAATGCCTTTCAGATTTACACAAATAATGTTGTTCTGCCATCAGATATAACCACCATTTTTAAAAACTGAAAACCTTTTAACAGCTACTCAAAAATCAATGAGCAGAATTAGACCAAAGTTAATGCAAAGCTTTCTGTCATGAAGGCCTTTCAGATTTATACAGGGGATACTATGTGCTGTCAAATATTGCTGCTGTTATTAAAAATTGGAAAACTTTCACATGATGTCTCCTCAGAAACCACTGTCACTGAACAGAATTTTTAAATCAAATTTGAAAAGAAGTAGTCTTGCATAATAGTCTTTAATAATTATACAAATAACACTGCTCCACCATTAAACATGACTGCCATTACTTAAGATAATAAACTCTTTTAATGAGAACTTCTATAAAACTCGGAACAGAAATTGATTGAATTTGAGAGAAACCATTTTAGGACACATGGTACTAATTGTATGGAAAAATGGGAGCCAATCTGGAAACGGGTGAAGATAAATAGAATATAATATGGGTTTGGCTGGCCAGGATTGGTTGATAATGAAATTAGATTTTAGTGGAAAGAATCTTTTGAGAGCTTATCCTAGTTGTGACTGAAAAAATAGAGACATTGTTTTATTTATGGAATTTCAGTCCTTTAACAGTCTTGAGTTTGGAACACTCATTACTGAAATTAGCACCTGACTGTTTGGTGCAGAATTGAAAGCATGTTTCAAAGACATGTTGGTCAAGAAAATGCCACGGCTTACATCCTTTTCTCTGCACAGCAGCTGTCATCCAGGATGCATCTATACTTATAAATATAGGTTTGATCGTGAACACTCAGAAATTTAAAGTTATTAAACATTTAATATCATGGTGTTTGCATAGGTTTACTATGTGAACTGAATTAATACCATGAGTCCTTTAGCATGAAGGTTTTTAAAATTTCTAAAATGTTATGCCACTAAAATGAGTTGGGACAAAATTTAACAAAAAGCATCATTACAGAAAAGCCTTTAAAGTTTTTAAAAATGATGCTGAAATGTTATCAAGATAAAATCTTTAAACATCATCTTAAAGCTGTTTCAGAATTTGACGAAATTTGACCAAAAACTACCAGGCTTTATGTCTTTTTTCATATGTACACAAATAATGCTGATCCATCATCAGATATGGGCACCATTACTAAACCCAGAAATAAAAACTTCAAACAACATTGTCTTAAAGCCATTGAATACACTTTGACCACTGTGACAGAAAACATACTGAATATCAAGGCCTTTTAAGTCTGTATAAAAATGATGCTGAATGCTATCAGATGTGGCCACTGTTACTGAAAAGAAAAATGATCAAGCTGCTTTAATTTGACAGAAAATGTGTTAAGACTTTAAATTTTGTGTGATTGATGTAGATCTGTTATCAGATATGTCTGTGCTTAATAAAAGTAGAAAATTCTTCATACAGCTTCAGGTCAAAATGTGCTGAACAGTATTTGAGCAAACTTGACAGAAAGTATCCTTTCAGTTTATACAAATGATGCTGTTCTGCCATATGTCCACCCATATTACAGACAGAAAAACCTGTAAATAAATATACTGTGGTTTCATTTATTTTCATAGATATCAGTTTTCTTGGTTATATTTAAAAAGGGACAATTTTGTGGGTGCTTAAATTCATTGATTTGCCTTTCTCATAATTTGTATATTTCATGGACTAACCTTTACACCCAAAATACAGAATACAAATGAATAAAAATATACGAACAGCAAATGGTGGCTTCAATGGTTTAAACAATACTAACACCAACCAGTATGAACTCCAGTGAAACGCCTGTCAAGATCAATCCCTAACTGTTTTTCTTCAGAGTTCTAAATATCAAATGGAGTCGACACATCCAAAATAAAATTTGTATGAGATTGGCCCTAATTAAATATGGCTTTGAGAAAGCTGGACTTCAGTAATTCTGGAATTTTGGGATTATTTATGTGAGTTATGTTTTGTGTAACCAATTGATTTGATGGACTTGATGTTCATTCTGTAACATTGTCCAAAAATCAGTGAAGCATAGCTTTATTACTGTTCTGTAATTTTAATTAGCACTTGTACTTCATTCAGTAGTTTTAGAATTTAACAGTGTTGTTGTTCCTTTGATTTAAATATGTGGATAAAATTGGATGTGCTTTCAAGAGGATTTAAATTTTAACAGGAAAGTTTGCTACCTACAACTAGAAGCATGTGTTTGCACTTATTTATGCTTAAAGTAGATTATTCATTCATTAACTTTTGTTAAATCTTAAAGAAAATTACAGAGAAAAATGTTCAGTTTTATCTTGACTGTATATGCAATATTTTCCAAAGCAATTTCAAAGAAATAAGTACTGTATTACTTACATCATCTCATACCACATATTGATTTAAGGACATACATGCAAAATCTCACAGGTTGTCTGATAGTCCTTTGAATTTGGCTCCAATCGTTTGATCTACTGATTTGGCAACTTAAAACTCCCAGAAATCACAAATCTGCTAAGCATAGGTTTTTCAAGTTAATACAACGTCTACCAAGCATAGGTACTGGTATTTCCAGCTAAAACAATATTCAGTTGGCTGTTTAGGACTGTTTATGACTATCATAATCCATCAATCAAGTTATCGACCTAACAGTCAATCAAATCATGGCACGCAGCATGTGCTGATGTATATATTGTACACAATTAAGTTGTTTTGCTCATCAGTATTTCAGTATTGAGTAATGTGTCATGTGTAGCAGATTGCTGGCAACTTGTATGAAATAGTTCTTCAGCTGTGTGGAAATATAATAATTGTGGTACCCTAGAAGAAAAAAATTTGTTTAGAAGTCCAACAGTGCCTTGGTAGATGAATTTAAATGGGTGAAGCATTGTGAAAATAACATATAAGAAAAAAAATGAGTAACTATTGTTCCTTGTAATTAATTTACCTATTTTTGATACTCTGTACTTTCAAGCTGAAGTTTATGACAAAAATCATCGTTACACTAATCTCCCTGATTTAGGCCCAATCTCTCAGATTGTGAACATCGATCTCCCTGATTTGGTCCCAGAAAACTTGGCATCTATGTTTAAGGGACTGGCCAGTTAATTTTCAAAGGTGGACTGGATGTTTCTTTTGAACCGAGATATTTGTTTTCTTTTACCTCCAGATAATTTTGTTTCAACTAAAATAATGATTATTTCTTTTTTTTCTATAAAGGTAAGTAAGAATATTTTTTTCAAGCTATTTGGGAGCAGGGATTTTTTTTTCTCAAGAAATGTCAGGCTGCCCCTACCCTCTTCCGAAAATTCAATGGTCAGTCTCTAAGGCATTGGGTGGAAGAAAGAGCTACCTGATACTATATGTTAGAAGTCAGTCAGGTGGTATCTGTTCCACTTGGACCTATTGTTAATTATTTTTGTACATTTACAAATGTATTTCAAAAGTCTTAAAATCAAATTCTGTTCAGTGTCGTACAAGCTTGTACAGTAATTATATTTTAATGAATTGAAAAATGGGATGTGAACAAAGCAAGTGAAGATTTATTTTAATGATTAGTGTCTCATTATATTTCTGTGTGATGATTTGTTATTGTTTGTTTTTGAGATAGTTAAGAGTAGGAAGTGACCAAGTAGTATAAGGTTCTCACCTTTACAGATTACTTGCACATGTCACCAGTAGCTTCCCGGGCTTCAGTGGTTTTTCCCAGGGTCTTCTTGGGTTATTCCTCCACCAGATATGCTGGTTGCCTTGTATAGCTTTTTATGTGCAGAAAAATGGCATTAAATCCAATCAAACTAAACCAACATTTAGTTAAGGGTGTATAACTTGCCATTTTGCTTGAATTAATATTTGCTTACTGTACTTTATTCATCTTTGGATATGAAGCAGCTAACTCAGCACAGCATAGATCCAGGTATGAAAATAAAAGAAATCTCAAGCTTGGTTTGAACTTGAGATTTTGTTTCCACCAATCACAGATGATGTCACATTTGAAAGATCATTTCTGATTGGCTTATTGGAAATTGGATCGCCACTCCAGCTTTGAGTTGTATGCTCTCCAGGCCCAATCTGGCATCACCCAATACACTGACAGGGTCTATGCTGTTCATTTGACATTGTATGTAAGTAGAACAACAGCATAAACTCTGATCTGTCAGCAGATTATATGATTGTACATCTGGATCTATGTTCTACATAGTTTTGTGTTGAATATATGTGTATTAATATTTTAAAGTGGATTTCATTGACTGCTAAGCTTTTCATGTATTGTGGGTTTGCCTTGGCCTCAAAAATTCAGCAAGAGAACATGAAAAAAAAATGAATGAAAAAAAAGATTGTCTGTGGATGATTGAGGATATTTTAATTATTTATTTTGGAGTTTTTTTTATACTCCTGATGTAACATATTGGTGATACAGTGATATTGATGTCCATCTTTTGGTCCACCAATATTTAGTCTGCTGTGGTCTTTTTTTTCTTCAGATCTCATATGTGCTCTATTCATGTGAAGATGCAGAAGTCTGTTGATAAAGGGCTTCTATTATCAGGGTCAAGGTTACCGAAGCTAATAATGACATTTTCTTTTGTGTTATTCCTTGGCTTAATTTTGATCACACTTCACAGGTAGACTAATTTGGGCAGGGTTACTCCAATTGATTTTAAGACTGATGTAAAAGGTCAAGGTCAGTGAATTTGATATTTTAATTTTTAGAGTTTCTGCTTGATAACGTTATCATGTTTCCTGAATCAAGTTTGCATCAAACTTTTATACGTAGTCTACATTTAGGCAAAGGCACATCCCTGTTGATTTTTGGGTTCACTAAAAAGATAAGATATCTTGTTCATGTGGAATGAAAATGCTGCCAATCAGATGTCCAATATGGCCACCACAACAGCCATCTTGAAAATCTTGTTACTGCTACACCTCCTGAATGGAAAGTCATATTTACATGGGATTTTCACCAGAGGTCAAATATACAAACATTGTTAGTACATAGTTAATATTTTATTACCAATCTTGGTAAGTGCAATGGTATAAGGGTACATAATATTTGTAATAGATTTGGGTTATGGTCCCTGCGTAATGGGGGTGGAGGAAACATGTAACAATGTATTGAAAATGTTGATAACATAAATATTGAACTTTATATATATATATATATATATATATATATATATATATATATATATATAAAGATCAGTTTTGGAGAAAAATTTTCCAGAGATATTGCTATTCATCATACATTTGTGCATCCATGGTAGATAACAACTATAGGATATAATAATTTAGGTAAATATGAGTTGCCTCCATGGCATAAAATTTTTCTGGATATTATGCTTTAGACATTACTTCAAGCCAAAATGTGAGGTGATTTGTCATGGAAATCGCTCTAGTTGCTTGTTTTTGCAATGAAGATATTTGTAAAGTGTGAATTTGGACATTTGCTGATGCAGAATTTGGCCAAGGCAGACTCTTGATGGACCTAATACAGTCAACAATATTTCTGAGAAACGGTTAATATTTTTGCAGTCATTTGATTTAATCTATTGAGTAGAAAGTATCTTTTGCATTGAAATGAGCATTTATTTATTTATTTTGAATAATTTCAGCCACCCTACTTCACAAGTATGTAAATGTGGACACAGATGCCAATGGAAGAAGTGATCGGCCAGAATGGGCAACAGCAAGATACCATGCTTACTACAGCCCGAAGTGTGCATTTGAATTACAGGTCCAGTGGATGGTGTCTACTGGACCTGTTCTTGGTGACCTGGTGAGTAAACAGTTACATTTTTATACCTGGAAATACTTTATTTGTACTTCCACAAGAACAAATGGATAAGAGGCAATACTTTGTTATGAAACTCAGATTAAGGTTGCTCTCTCTCTCTCTCTCTCTCTCTCTCTCTCTCTCTCTCTCTCTCTCTCTCTCTCTCTCTTGCAGTACTTCATCTCAGTAGAACAAAGTTTCCTATGAAGCTGTTTTACAACCCCACTACTAAGAAAGGAAAAAAAGAATAAAAAATATAATTGGCAAGTAGTATTTGTTGAAACTGATATGTATACAGATTAGAGCCCTCCATCACAAAGTAATTGAACATATTAAATTATTGTTGGGAAAACAAGTGAGATTTTGAGACATTAAATTATGGCAGTAAATTAGGTTGCAATACTATGAAGACCATTACAGAGGTGGTTATCTGGAGTTTTAGCTCACCTGTCTGAAGTAGGAGAACTTTTGTATTACTCCCACCATTCGTGTTGGCATTGGAATCGGCACAGGTAAAGGCATATACATATGTAAGCCTCACTGCATCTTGGCCATTCTCTTTTCTTTTGTGTCCTAGGCAACAGTTTGGAGTGGGTTTTACAACATCTAAGTCCTGGAAAGGAAAGTAATGGAAGTTAAGTTCTTGCATTTAGTTCAGGTATTTTACACACTCTGTACATATTGTTATACCTAAAATGATGAAACTTGGCAAGAGGATGGATCTTAATGAGCATCTCACCATCAAGCTTTGTTCATGCTAGATGATGATATGTATCCATTAGTACCATACCCTTACAACCAGAAAAGGTCACAGCAACCTACAATTTTATATTTTACTGGTGTAGTTTAAGTTTTTGCATTTTAGCTGATGATCAAGCAAGTTTTTTGCACCTGTACAAGTATGCTGTTATACTTAGATTAATGAAACTTGGTGAGTGAATGCATCTTCAGTAGTACTACACCCTCATCACAAAGTAGGTTGGTCGGTGATTATTACTGGGGTTTTCCCAGGGATCATCCTCCACCAGTTATACTGACTGCCATGAATAGCCTGTCTTGCACTGAAAATTGGTATTAAGCCCAAAACAACAACAGCAACAACATAGATCACTGTGATCCATATTTCATGCTTCACTGATATTGATTAAATATTGTGTTTTAAGATCATCTTTCAAGCTCTGTTCATGGTGGAATCTTCAGACTGGATCATTCAATGCATCTTTGTTAGAACCACACCCTCTGTGTGTGTGTTTGTGTTTGTGTGTGTGTACGCACATGTGTATGACTGTGTTTTCATAGGGGAGCTATGGTAGAGCAGCAGACTCTTAATCCATGGATTGCAGGTTTGACTGGTTGGCTGCTTAGCTCCCATTTCTTAGTAACCACTCCAGTGGCCTAAGTGGTTAGAGAATCTGACTCAGATGTGAGAGGTCACAGGTTTGAACCCTGGCTGAGTCATAGCAAAGACTTACAAAAATGATACTTGCAGCTGCCTTGCTAGGCACTCAGCATTAAGAGGTTAGTGCTAGGATTGGTCCACATGGTGTCAGGATAATGAGACTGGGTGGGACATGATGCTGCATGTCTGTGTCATGATGCCCAATGCTCGTCATCACTATAAACTGCCACACTGCAGACATCATAGTGATAGAAAAATTGTTAAAGCTATGTTAAAAATCCAAATCACGCACACACACATATTTCCACAGATGCTCCCATTGCACGATTGTGTGATTTGTGCAAAATTTTTGCATATTCGCACACTTGGAAAGCAGTGATGCTTGAGAACGCCAGCAAATTAATTTCCAGTTGCATATATGAAAATGAATTCTGCGCAGTATACAACTTCATTCATTCATTCACCCTTAAAGTGCTTGTAGGAATGGTAGAAATATTATATTGCTTGTCATGACATGTATTTTTTTAAAACTGTTTACACATCTGGTTTCTTTGGCTTGGCATGAATGGTTGTTAGACTAAATTTGATTGGCACATTGGGCCCTGTAACATGCATTGTGTCAGAGTTAGAACATTGCGTCAAGGAAGTTTTACAAATGCTTCTTTATAATACAGGCTATCTAGAAGACCAAAAAGGACTGATTCCCAGCATTGTTCATATTTAGATGATGATTTAGTTCGGCAAATACTAGCTGACCATAGTAATGAAGGCAATTTTATTTTAAAGTTAGGAAGTGTATCAGATTATGGGAGCTGGGAAAGTGTTAATGGAGATACCAGTGAGTATTTTTGAACCCAAAAAATGGCGTTAAATAGAATCCGATGTACATGCTGGATAGACAAAAGAGGCGGCATGCTGGTCAACCCCTCATTTCAGCAGTTCTGTATTTCATGTAATATTTTGTACCCTTTAATTTTTCGTACACAATCCAGTTATCAAAATAATAATTATTTAAATGTATCATAATTTTTTGTACATATCACTTTGTATTTATCGAAAAATCCATAAAATTATTGGACATAAAATTTCTACTAAGAAGATTTACATTTGCAAAAAAGATCAACAATACCATATTGCCATTTTGTTTATACAAAAATTAATAATTAATTGTTGGTGAGAAAATACAATGATTGATGCATAAGCTCTCTTATTGTCATTACAATATCTACTGGTGTTTATTAACAAATGGACAAAGGACTTCACAGAACTTACCTTTAAATATTATCATTAATTAGTTCTCCTTATTAAGTCCGTCACCATAACAAAACACCACGTGCATTTTAAAATGAGTTAGGAAGCCTGTTCATGTTTTCTTATCCAACAAAAATTATATCTCATTACATCCTAAATGCAGACCACAGATCATTGGTCAACTAGTCTTATTGTTTCATTATAGTCATACAAACATAAAATATAAAAACCATGTCATTTTCTATCGTAAATTTGAAAGCCACGGACTCTGTTAAATCGATTCGTATATATACATATACAATCTTTTAAGTGCTTGCACTGTTTTGACTTTATTGAAGATATATTCTACGATATACTCCTCTATTGTTATCTTTATTGGAGAGTTCGAATAACAAGTAATGCATATGATCGCTTGTCCTTACAACATCTGCTGTATGGACAATGGCTTCAATAGCACATTGACAGATTTTCATTTCCCTAAAGAGAGCCTCATTTCCCTACGGGCAGCCTTGCTGATTTGACCTATTCTGTCGATTCTTGCCCTCAATCTGGTTTCAATTGGAATAACCAAAGTGCTCAGCATATTTAATTACCATGTAAATAACACTGCATAGCCATGTGGTTGTTGTGACAATGTATATTGTAATTAAAACAAGAATGAATTGTTCATTTAGCAGTGTTAATTGATAATGGAATATAGTAGCGTCGTAATACATGAGGATTATCACAATCGTTAAGTAACTGAAAATAGTCTTTTCTTCTCTTTACGAAATCTACAAATAAAAACCACCCTGAATAAATATGGTCTTGTACACACGTGCGCACGCACGCATGCACACACACACACACACACACACACACTAAAACATGTTTTCAAGTTCTTTGTTTTTTAATTGCAATTTGATAATGAGATTATTGTTGTTGTAAAAATACAAGTTGTACTTAATTTCTTGACAATGTGAACTCATATCGTTGCATACCATTTACCAATAAATAATACCCATAACTAATACATGTTCAAACCATCTTAATCATTTTGCCGACATTACACAGCATAACAGCTACATATGCTCTAAATGCAGACAAGCTTGTACTCTGAGATATAATCCTCTCTCTCTCTCTCTCTCTCTCATAATAAAAATCTTTATGACTACTTTTATTTTTTTATTGTAACTAGATTCTTGAGTTGAGAGCAGAATGAGATAGAAAATATATGTTTACTTTGCACGCTTGACCATTAGGTTGTCGAGTAGTATGTGTTCCGTAGAACTTGTTCAGATACGATCCCTTTATTTATCATACACAGTCAGTACCACAAAATGATAATTATTTATTTTACATATAATTTTCGTATACTGACATTAATAATTATTTTTTCGTGTAAGAAAAATTACATGAAATATGGTATTTCAAAATTAAATGTAAAATATGCAGACAAACAAGCCAAATTAAAACACAGACAATTTAAAAGTAGTGTTCACTTTAATTTCTTTTCTGGTCACAATTTAGTCTTGTAGGATAATGTGTAACAAAACTATATAGGCCTAGCATAAAGGATATAATTAATCAAATAAATAAGAATCTTAAAATGAAATTAAAAAGTAAAAATATTTGTTTGCTCAAAATACCTCTGTTTGAACAAGTAGACTATGGCATTAAAGGACTTAAAACCTTAATACAGCAGCATGGAACTGTAAATCTGTCATGGAATAGTAAATCTGACATGGAACAGTAAATCTGTCATGGAATAGTAAATCTGTCATAGTAGTACCAGTAAGTAGAATGCTGATTCAAGAAAGTTAAACAATGGCAGAGCTTATGGTAGTCAAAAATCTAATTTTGGAGCAGAATTGTCCAAAAGGCAATATGTGTGAGCTGTGAAAGGGGGTTCTCAGTATCAAACAGTATTCATGTGCAGATAAGGAACAGATTAAGCTGAGAAACAATTAACAGATTATACAGCTAGAGGCAACATCTTTTAAAGATTTTGATTTCAGTAGGGGTCTTACAGAGTGGATCAGTAAGAAAGAGATGGATATCAGAGTGTTGTGTAAATATTGAACTACCTCAGTCTCCTCTTCCCCATCATTTTTGTTCTACTTTCCCCTTATTTTTGTGACAAGGTGGGAAATCCACCCTTATGATAAAATTCTGGGAGCATCTCAGCATTTCATAGCATGATGTTGCCCATTATGTGCTTGAAAGTGCTGTTAAAACCAACAAAAACAAGCATCAGAACCTAGATTCATCAAAGTTAGTGAGGGTATGCAGCTTTACAAGTACTGTTCCCTCATAACAAAAGTAGATCTCTGCGACTGTATTTCATGCTTCACTGACTTGGATTCAATCTCAAGCACATGCTGTAATCATCAGGCTTGAGGATTGTATGCATCTCTGTTATTACCACATTGATTTTTTACAATAAAGAAGGTTACTGTGACCTTTATGTCACATTTTAGGTTACGTTTAGGCATTTAGCTGATGACCACATAGATTTTTGCATCAGTATACACACTTTTATACCCAGAATCATAAAATTTGGAGTGGGGATGCATCATAATGAATACTACACCTTCATCACAGGTTAGAAGAGTAGCCACTCGTAAGAAAGCCAGACATTTAGTAAAATATCATTCCAAATGATCACTTCAGGGATAAGAATTATTTTATTAGCTTGATTTTACCAGATTGCACTATAGAACATATTAACTGTAATAAGAAGTTGTTAATTTGTAGCAAGTGCTATTTTTAGACATCTCTGGTGATGCAAACAAAATATGATACCTCACAGTAAGAAACTGACAGATTGTCTGTTGCAGGTGAATTAAGATATGCAAGAAGAACGTTAGTACATCTCTCTTAGTACCACATCTATGCAAGAAAAAGGTAACTATGACCTGCAAGTAGAATACTGAACACTATTAAAAACTGAATTCCCTTTTCAATATAAAAAGCATGAAAATGAATGTCATGAAAAAACATGATTTGGTTTTTAAAAATTTGTAATTAAGGAAGGAACACATCCAGTGGTATGAAAATGGAGGATCTGTCTCCTCATTGGTCAACTTTACATCAGTGCAAATATGTTGGAGAATCTGAATACTGTAAAGATGCACTTGCTTATAAGTCAAGTCCAACTGCAAACTGCGCATCACAGATCAGCCATCATATAATGCATTGGTAGATCTGGGTCTGTGTAGTTTGCAAGGAGTAATCAGCGGAACATAGAGTATAGACTATGATATGCAGGTGCACAATGCTACGGCATATCAGAATCTTTGTTGTCTGCAGTTTGACTCGTCTTATAAAAGAGTATAGATGGTACTTACAGGGTCCAAGCTAGGTGATGATTTGGGTGAAAGAGTTGCCTTAGAGTCTATCATTACACCTAAGCAGGTCCCAAAAGCAAAGTTCACTTTGTCTTGTATTATTTCAAGACATTCCCCCACCCCCTTTTGTTTCAATACAATGTATTTTAAATCACAGTGAAACATCAACTTTTTGTTAATTTTTGCTTCGAAGAGAAAGGTGAAAATGTAGAAAAAGAAGTTTTTTATTCAGTAGTCGGTTTTGGTGCCAATTTGATGACCATAAATACTAGAAATTTGATTGATTTCTATGTAATTCCTGCCAAAAATTCAAACACAATCCATTTAATATAAGTGAAAAATAGGATTGTGTATCCCATTTTGAAGCAAATTATTACTCAGTGGATGTATCTAGGTACATCACTTGTAAAAATAATCATTGTATCCAATATTTCATCATACAGATGTATGAAAATGGGCCTTCTGGTATGGAAATGGTTACCAATTTTATACTGTAACCTTTTATCAAAGTTGCCATTTTAAGTTACACAAAACTACAGTTACTATTTTTTATAAACTTTGAATAGCTTTTCGTAAACATTTTAATCATCGGACATGAAAATATGCAAAAACAGTAGTTCCAAGTGAGTATTTTGAATTTTGTACAATCTCTTCTCCATAGTTTTGACAACTTCACTTTATTCTGGCTAGGGCAAGGTAATTTTGCTTGGACCCTAACTTATTATAATTAAATGCCCTTAAAACCAATTCTAAGTTGAATGGAAAGAAGTAATTGAAGCAAGCAAGATTTTCTAACAATTGATGGGGATATTTAAAAATGTATTCTGGAGTCACCAGATGGCCCTGTTTAATATAGCAAAATCATCCACATACTTAGAAATCTGTAGATACTGTGGGGCAGTTTTCAGTGCAGAATCCCATGTTCTGGGTGTCATCGACAGTGACTGCAATAAATATAGTTCATGGTCTGATTAAATTGAAATTGGATGAAACAACCCATGGCTATTAGACTTTCTTAAATATGCAGTTAAGCAGACTAAAGTTAACATTTTTATTATTTTATTCTGTAAATTAAAATGAGTTACATGCAAATTAGATGACTTTCAATAGTGTTTTCTAGTGATACATCTAGTGTTTTGGTACATGGTCATATGTCTAATTCAGATGTTATGGGAAAGTCTCAAAATAGAAACAGCTTTTGATTGTAACAATGCATGTTTTCTGAATCAAAATGATTTTTATTCCATTCAGTAAGGGCAATAAATGATCCTTGAAAAAAAATCAAATTTCACCCAGGAAAAACCTGGAAAAGAGATGGAAATTTTTGCAGTAAAAGGTGTGGGAACCCTGAAACTACAATCTTTCCACCCATCTGTTATTAATCTCTTAACCCACTGGGTGGAAATTCACAAAAGTAACAATCATTTACAAGAGTGGTATGATTTTTGTGCACCAGCCCTTTGGTCTATGGGAGGTCAGAAGTCAAATAGGCAAAATTTATAATTACAGTGGCATATGTTAAAAAAAATTGAAACCAAAGTTTGAACATGTATTATTCAGAGGTGGCAGTTAATGTAGGTACTGAATTTTGGGTTATGTCCCCTGGATTATGATGCAGGGTGGGGGGAGATTTCTATTTTTTGTAGTTGGACTCAACTTATTCATAAGTATATATGCTAATGAAAATTGGGGGTGGGGGTGCCATGGCAAGTAAAACAAATAACTTGTTTTTTATATAAGAATGATGTTATATATCTCTTTTTCAGATCACTGGATGGGCCAGGAAGGCAGGAGTTTGTGGATTACATCTGGTTCCAGTCCCTTGTGACCCCTTTGCCCTGCCCACTGCACTAGATTCTGACCCTCTTAGGGGTCCAATCTTTGTACCACTTTTAAATGATGTCCTAGTTGATGAGAAGGGATTTCCACTTTTCTGTGGTAATTAATGCTGCCCCAGCCCCACTCCCCAGCATAGGATTTAGAATAGGCCCAGTGCACTCTCCTGCATTATGCATAAGAAGCAAATGGAGACTTTTTGCCCAGAGGGCGTCCCATGATGATATTCTTGCTGAGAAGTTCTTGGGCTTTTGAAAGTGTGATTTATATCAAAATGTGACTTTGTATTTTGATGATCTTTCCCGTTTTTGCTTTTAACTTTTATTCATATGCTTTTTTGTAATACCTAATCTTTATGTGCACTATATAGCCAGGATTTTGCTGATGTGTTCTTAAACCCTATACATTCAGACTTCTTTTTTCTAGTTTGCCTCTTCCCTGCATAATTTTCAGTAAGATATATAGTTACAAAGTTAGCAAACATTTTGAATGTTTTTAAAGCCTTAGAAAGCTAAAATATTTTGTTAATATGATTGGCATGCACATTCAGATGCCATGGAAACTTGGCCTATTTATACATGCACATTCAGATGCCATGGAAGCTGGGCCTATTTTATACATTATATGGCATCCTATAATTTATTTCACATGCTGAGTTTAAAAAAATGTATAAAATGATCTTCTATGATGTCATGCATTAATATAATTTTGTGTCATTAGTTTGCACAATTTACTGTCCAACCATGCTTGTGTTCTGAATACAGTCACCTCATCTAGTTGTACTCACTTACTGAAACACTTGTCAACCCTTTGGAAAGTAAATGTGTTTATCTTACTTGCATGAATGTGTACAGATATGGATAGACACAGATTGACAGGTTATAGATGGATAAATAGACACAGACTGGCAGGTTACAGATAGACACCAACTGGCAGGTAATAGATAAATAGACAGACTGGCAGGTTACAGATAGATAGACACAGACTGGCAGGTTATAGATAAATAGACACAAACTGCATTATGGATAAATAAACACAAATTGGCAAGTTATATATAGATAAATAGACACAGACTGGCAGGATATAGATAGATAGATAAATAGTCACTGTCTGGCAGGTTATAGATAAATAGCAAAACAGGATTTAGGACTTAACAGTAGGATCATACAGATGTTTTATGATGAAACTTATAGTTTTATTCATAACTTATGACTGTACTACAAAATTCCTTATCATTTTGTAGCAGTAAGCAGGAAATGCAGTTTTCAGGAACTAAATACTATGTAACAGCTCTGGATGCCAATTATTTGCTATTATCACATTAGTCCCTCATTATTAGGCTGTCTGTGGGAGAATTGGAGTATACTGTCTTATAGTGAAACCATTCCTCATAATGCTCTCCATGGGTGCACTGGAGTATACAGCCTTATAGGGAACAACTCCCTCATTGTAATGCTGTTAGTGGGAGCATTGGAGTATACTGCCTTATAGGGAACCACTCTCTCATTATAATGTTGTCCATGGGAGCATTGGAGTATACTGCCTTACAGGGAACCACTCTCATTATAATGCTGTCCATGGAGCATTGGAGTATAATGCCTTATAGGGAATAACTCCCTCATTATAATGCTGTCCATGGAAGCATTGGCATATGTTGCCTTTTAGTGAAACCACCTTATAATGAGTTTCATTATACAAATCATTTTACTACTGCATAACAAAATGGATCCATGACCACACCACACCTACCTTAAAATGGGAATCATATTATAATGAAGGACCCTATACTGAGGGAATGGATTATCAGGGAGTTGCTGTACCCATATCTGTGTGTATGTGTCTTTAATACCGGTACATGCACAGAGATTCCAGATGATGTCTCTTCATATCAACAAAACATCTGCAGAATGGCAATATTATTCTATCCATTAACAGGTTTTACAGTGGCTCGAGAAGAGTTTAAATTTATCTGTACCTTCTTTCATTTACAGAGTGTGATGCTGAATACAGGCAGAAGAAGATGACTCATTTCCAAGAGACTGTCATTAAAAGGTTTGTACAAATGATTGGAGACCTCTATTTTTTTTATATACCTGACATTATCTAGAGTCATTCTGTATTGCACACTCATATGGCATCTACCCCAACCCATCACCAACCCCAAATAAACACATTCATATAGGTTCTCCACCCACCCACCCACCCACCCATCACCAACCCCAAATAAACACTTTCATATGGGTTTTCCCCTCACCTGTCACCAACCCCAAATAAACACACATATTCGTATGGGATCTCCACCCATACATCACCAACCCCAAATAACATGCACACATTGATATGGGATTTCCATCTACCTATCACCAACCCCTCCCCCCAAAAGATACATTCATAAGATGACTTCTTTTGCAGTAGCAAAATGACAAAATTTAGTAATAATAAGAAGTTAATACAAAACTTAACCTCCTGTTGGCAGAGGCCATCATCTGTGGATTTGGACTGCTTCACCAGATGGGCAATAAAAGCATGGAGACCCATAGCAAAAGTGTAGGAGTTTATTAAGATATAAGGATGTCCTGAAGATTCTTTGTGACTTGTGCTGCACTGGCACAATTTCCTTCTATAAGTTTTGTATAGAGAAATGTATGTAATGGTTAACACTTGAGAGTTGTTACTTGTCCAAATGTCCTAGTTGGAATATTTAACTTTTTGAAAATTGATGTTATTTGCATAGGTCAGGGTCCAGGAAATCCAAAACTCACCAAAAAATGTATAGGTCGGTGTGCGTTCTCTTGCACCATTCTTAGTTGAATATCTATATCCAAGTTTAACCTTGAATTTGAGGGGTTGCTTTAAAAGCTATTAAAATGTTGATTTTATTTGTGAAAGGTCCTTAAATTTGTTTTAAAGCCATATGAATTTTCCCCCAAACTTCATGAATTTATCTGAATGAATTTAAAATGTTAAAACTGAATCAGTTTTTTAATTATGTATTTTCTAACAATAAATAAATAATAAATAAAATGAGATAAAATTTGGTGGCTGAAATGGCATGCAACATAGGTTCAGGGAGACCCCGCACTACCAGGAAATTGGGGGAAATGTGCACAAAGAAAATATTTGTTTGAATCGGGAAAAGACCTTTAATTTTGCAAATGTGGATCAGGGCCACAGAAAAATCAGGAATTCTCAGCCACCACTTCAGGACTGAAAGAGGCATAATTGCATCATAACTGATATCGAGTTAAATTTCTGGGTTTAAAAAACTCTTCAGTCAGTTGAAATACATTTATTCTGTGGATCATTTGGGTGATTGCCCTAAACATATTTATATACCGTTATGTACTCATTTAGATGATGAGTCAACTGCAAACTGCACAGACCCATATCTGCTGTCACATAATGCACCAGCAGATCTGGGTCTGTGCAGTTTGTTAGGAGTAATCAGTAAAACAAATAGCGCAGACATTGATCTGCAGGAGCATTATGCTACAGCAGCTCAGGATCTTTGTTGTATGCAGTTTGACTCAACTTACAGGCAAGTATATATGATCAATCCTGGTGCTCATGTGATCACAATGGTCAAATGGATTGGTTACACTTTAGTCCAATCCATAGCCATAACATTTCTTTTGTAGAAGGTGTGAAGATCAGTCTAGCATTACTTTGTGCCAACATGTCTGCAATGTGCATTCTTGGTATATACAGGTAAAACCTGTTACAACGTGATGCTCGGGGTCCAAAGAATAACATCGCAATATAACCGGGATCGTGTTAACAAATTTTTCAAAAGCACTTCCCCATAGAAAATGTGCATTGAAATTTCAATGTCATCAGTTTTAACTAACCTCTTGATCATATATCATTTGTTTTGGAAAATTTCAGAAGTTAAGTCAACATTAAACACTGTGCTGGGATAAAAAAATCTGCTAGGGATATGAATAATCAGCTATTCCAAGAGTATGTATTTAGGATGTTAAAAAGAGAGGTCACCTTAAATTAAAAAATGGGAGCCATGCTGCAATTGAGTTATAAAGCGGAATCGTATTATAACGAACTGCAATATAACGGGTTTTACCTGTATAAGATAAAAATAATAAAGCTTATATTCCCCAGTTCCCCTTTGGGAACTTGGTATTGAGCATTATCATTGATAGTAACTTTTGCTGCCCCACAACTCTCTTACTGTCAGACGTTGCTAAATAATTCAAAATCTACTGACTGTTGAGGTAATTTTCATTTCAGAATCCCAAACTCTAGATGTCCTTGACAATGACTGCACTAAATATACAACTCATAGTCAGAATACATTGAAAGTAGATGTTAGGTATCAGCCAGATACAAGTGATATCTATATATATATATATATATATATATATATATATATATATAAAGGGCTTTAATCAAATTTAAAAAACCTTTTTATAATAATAACTTTCTTCATACCAACACAGGCAAAGTTACCAATTTTATGGAATAAATTTAAATGTTGTGCATGGAAATTTATATAAATTTGTAGTAATTTCTCTTATAGTAAGATCCTGTGATTTAGTACATGGTCATATGTATGATTCAATGTTAAGGGAGAGTTTTCAAATAGAAACAGCTTTTGATTTAAGTTTTATAAGCCAAAATTATTTTGATTCAGTTCATTAAGGGTCATAAGTGAACCTTGAAAACAAAATCAATTTAGTCTAGGAACAAATCGGGAAAAGATGTGTAAATCTTTGTCTCAGAAAGTGTGGGAACCATGCAGGTGGTCGCCAAAAGGAATAGCATCTGGTTGCTGTAGTATTGCACTAATTAGTTGTTATGTAGTTTTTTCTACTGTGTATGGTGAATGAATCATGTTCCTTTAGAAGAAAAAAAAGTCAAAACTTTGGAAATCCTTGTAAACTCCTTAAAAGGTTATTGAAGATTAACTCACTGGGGTTGTATGAACCATGTATGGGCATTACATAGAAAAATATTTACTTTTTTTGTCTTGTTGGATTAACAACTCTTTTAACACATTATTGGTTTTACCAGGGGAAATTGTAGCTAAGTGCCTTTCACAAGGACACACCAAGGCAGTTCAACCCAGGCTGGTCTGCACAAGTATCAAACCCACAACCCTTCAGTTATGAGTCTGGTGCTCTGCCAACTCCGCTACCTTGGGTCCCTACCTTGTCATTAATTGAATGACTCCTTATATCTTAAAATTGATCAGATTTGCACATGTTGAAGATCATAGACTACACTTATGAAATAAAAGTGATAAGTCGAGTCCAACTGCAAACTGCAGAGACCCAGATCTGCTGTCAGATAATGTGCTGGCAGTTCTGGACCTGTGCAGTTTGTTTGGAGTAATCAGTTGAACAGACAGCTATATTGAGACACTGTAAATTTGTATGCTGTTTTATTTATAGTACATTGTATACAATGTAGCAAGAGACATGTATACTGAGTTACAGTTCAGATGCAGGTGCTAGGACATAAAAGGATTGAATTCTCTTACCTTTTTCTTGTTGACAATGTTATTATTTCATACATTGTTAATTAGATCTATCCCTATCATTATTAAATAGCAAAACGGTGTCATCTGATATACAACATCTCTAGCTGAATTGGAAATATGAATTTGTCAGTTGCAAACATCATACGCTTTATTGATTGCTGACCTGTTATCAGTTGGCCACACAGGCTTTCTGTTGCAGAGAACTAATTTGATCTTAATACTTGTGTCAGACTGAAAAAAAATTCAAAAATCATTTTAAGGATCTGTGTTGGCAGGTTATTACTTTATATTGCCTTGGTGTGCCATTAGGAAAGACACTTATCTTCCATTTCCTTGGCATGACATAGCCAATAACGTGTTAAAAGCATTGTTAAGATCCAAACAATTATTCCTATTCTTTTCTATGTTGCTGAGTCTAAATTGACAATAAATGAAGAGCATCCCATTCAATTCAATATTGTTTAGATTGTTCTCAGTAATGAAAAAATATAATTTTGCAAAAATTTAAATTTTCTGATGTTTAACCAGCAATCTGCGAACAAAAATTTGTCATCATTTTTTAATATTAACACTGTTACATGTAGCTAACAGTCCTCATTGCCTATAAATTTTCACTCAGTCACAATTTGTCTTGACAGGTTTGGCTTTATACCAACGAGTGTGAGAATCCCGAACAAATCTCAGTCTTCCTTTACACAGTACGAGGACCAGCAGCAATATGTCCATTGTTCAGGAGGTATGTTTGTCTTGATTGAAGACAGTCAAATACCCAACAAGCCTATGGCCAGTGAGAGGGATTGCACCACAAACAGTCTGACTAAAAAATCCTCTTCAGAACTCCGCAAGGACTACATTGCTCGCCAGTCTAGTCAGATTATACACCAGTACAGTCATGAGCAATGGGGAAAATATGGTTTTCTGTGGTCATGGAATTTTATGTTGTCAAAACGGTGGAGGTCGGGAAATACTGGTGATGAATTTTTCCAGGACAACATGTTAGCAGATTTTCGAGATTTCTGTTCTAACAAAGACAGTCGATTGACTCATTTTGTGGCAAGTTACCTGAAGGAGCTTAATGAATGAAAAAAGAAGTTTCAAAAATTGGAATAGTTTATTCTGCAGAGTACCAAAATATACATGTTTCTAATTATTGTGACATATGGTTCAACAGCTGTAGACTTCATCCAAAATAGGGAGAGTTAGGTGCTAATATTGGATTTTATAGTGCAAAATTTGTTGAGATATTATTTTTTTAAATCTGAAAAATCAACTGCTCAGAATACCAGGTTCTTTGTCCTGTTTAAGCAAGATATTATTTTTGTTCATTTTTTAATTTAAGATCGAGAAGATTCATGGAATGACCTAACTGAATCAGTGGTAAGTTGCAGCTGGACTAAAAAGTAAAGCCACCTTATGCACTCACTGTTGGTTATTGTAAATCAGTGAGGTCTACTTTCTGTTGCTTCATTGATCAACTGTTTCAAATGATTCAAGAAGATTTTGTTAACAAGATTTTTCCATGAATGATATATTTATCATTTGCTGCTGTGGATAAAAATCTGTTATTTCCATCAGTAATCTGTAATTTTGTAAGATTTTTATTAATCTGCAGAACGCAAGTTTAAAAATGGCTTGTGTCATGGGAATAATGCATGTTGTTCTTATAGGAGTCAAATCTTCAAGTGTGTGTGTGTGTGTGTGTGTCCACCATAAGATGCAGCATATTATGTTGTGTCTATCCATTCATCTGTCAGTTACCAATTTGGTTTTTGCACAATAACTTTAGTTGTCTGTCCTCTGCAGTTACCAGACTATGTGGATGGCTCACACTTGGGCTGAGGTGGAACCCTATTAATTTCAGGCTCAAAGGTCACTCACACTGAAAAAGTAAAATGGTTTCTGCACAAGAACTGGAGTTTTTTCTCCACTGTCTGCAGTTACCAAACTTTGTGGATAGCTTGCACTATGGGTAAGGAAAAATCCCATAGACTTCAGAGTCAAAGGTCAGGGTCAATGTGACTTACAGAAAAAAAATGGTTTCCACTCAGTAACTCAACTTTGTGGATTGCTTGCACTTGAAGAATCCTATTAAATTTGGGATCAAAGGTCAAGGCCACTGTGGCTGAAAGAATAAAAGTAGTTTTCACATTAACTGGAATTCTCCATCATCTGAGGTGATCAGAGTTTGTTGATTGCTTGTATTGGTATAAGGAAGAACCCTATTGATTTCAGAGCCAAAAGGTCAAAGATCAAGGTCAGTGTAGCTGAAATAATAACACACACAATGGTTTCTTTTTCATAATAACATTAGTTCACATGATATACCATAATGAAACTTTGCTAATAGCTTGCACTTGGGATAAGGAAGAATGCTATTGATTTAGGGGTCAAAAAGTCAAAGGTCAATGTCAGTGACTTAAAGAAAATGGTTTTCTGCACAATAACAGTAGTTCTACATCATAGACATAGGACAAACTTTGTGGCAGAGAAGATGCTTCTCAGTTTTAAGGTCAGATGGGCAAAGATTATTGTTAATCTGAAAAGAAGAAAAATGGTTTCTGCATAAAAATACAAGTTATCTACATAGAGGACTATTAACATGGGTCGGGCATATAATGTGCCAGTCATGGGACTTTGCTTTCTTCATTCAGCAGGAAATCATTACTATATCCATGCTTTTATTCCTTTTGTTATGTTTGTATCATCATGGATGCTCTTCGGATAGGTACATTATACTTAACAAAATATTTTTGTAACTGAACAATTTGATGTCCTTAATATGTAAACTACATCATTGTTGAAAAGGCGAGATATAAACAACTTACTTGCATCCATGTACAATATCTGAACAGTGTCATGAAAGTGTATCAGTGTATTGATAGATTGTATAAAGTTGTCCATACAAATTAAAAAATTGTATCATTTTTTAATTAACTCCATCTGCTTCTTACAGCAGTATACTGAAAATTTTGTCACTGTTTAAATAGTTCATTAAATTTACAATATATAATTTTTAAATGGTCACACTAATAGCAAAATAATAAGTACCTAAAGATTTTATTTTTAAAATTTAATATATAGACCTGTATATTGACACTGTCCATTAAGTACAAGGCAAATAAACATAGATTTATGCTTGTACTTGTACATATTTTATAGTGCAGCCTATATACTTATTTCCATTGTCTAATATTAATGTTAATTTTAGTTGTTTTTAATTTGGACCGCCACATGGACTTGTACACACACACACACAATATATATATGTGTGTGTGTGTGTGTGTGTGTGTGTGTGTGTGTGTGTGTGTGTGTGTGTGTTTACACACACACACACACTCTAATTTGGGATTATACTTAGTTTGCTGTGTGCAAACATTTCAGGAACACATGGGAAAACAGATATTTTAAAGTAATACCTGCACAAAGCACACCATATATGATTGTTATTTTTACATTATTGGTAATCCTGCTGAATACTATTAAAAACAATGACCAACAAGATCCGCTCCAGAAAATCACACGTTCATCTACTTTTGCCAAAACATCAATAGCATACATTTTACTCTGCTGTCCAATTTTCTGGTTTTGAGCAGAGTTCGCACCACAACAACAACACATGTCAAACCAGCCAAAACCCACCTGATCATTTATAAATACTGAAAAGGTGAGGAGTTTGTATGTTCATTGCAGTTGTAAGCTGAAAACACCTCATACAAGAGACATACTAGCTTTAACAAATATGAAAACTAAATGACAACAGATATGGTAAGTGCTTTATGTAGTAGTGTTTACCAAATCAATAATGTGCAATACATGTTCCTTACATGCATTAGATGAACATTTGTATATACTGTAAATATTGTTGAAAGGTACAGAATTGTTCTTTCTCCACAGTCTCTCATTTGGTTCATTGTTGAAATATGTTCTTAATTAGGTTTATGTGTCTATTGTAAATATCTTGATGTTTTTTGTTCAAATAATGTAAAAAGCATTTACTGTCTCAGATAAGAGCATGTATGTTGAAATAAAACTCTTGAACCAAAACTTAAAGCTGAAATATCTGTATTTTTCACAAGTATAGACATCGAACACAAAGATATTACATTAATCATACCTTCCTGTTTCATACCATAGGACTATGAAGTCATCACAAATGTTATATCATTCATGCCTTCCTGTTTCATAACACAGGAATACAAATTCATCACAGATGTTCCAGCAATTATACATTCCTGTTTCATAACATATGAATATAAAAAATCGTCACAGATGTTGCATCAGTCATTCCTTCCTGTTTCATAACATGGGAATAAAAAGTCTCTAAACTACTTTAGTAAATTTACATGACGAGGAAAAAAACTGTGAAAGAATGCCTAAATAAAGGTATGTGTAATTTTGGAAAAACCAAATCAACATTTCCACTAAGGTTCTTCAACAGATTAATATATGAAACTATCATCACATTAGAAATGTTTATAAATTAAGAAATGACCATTAGAATCTGCATGAAAACATAATGTTCTTCATTTATGTCGTGACTTTTATCTCTATGTACCAGTCAAGTCAAAATTTACTGTTCCATTCTTATAAAGAGTCCATATTAGTGGAAAGTGAGATATTGCACTCTTGCAGTAGTGTCTGTGATCACATAATAAATCTATGTATGAAACTGATGCTTAGGTTGTGATAATTTGCATTTTAACGGAGAAATGTGTATCACAGATTTTGCTGGATAGACTGCTAAAAGGTTGTGATTCTATGTCACTAAGTTTTAAAAAAAACATAAGGACATGTACAAAAGCACCATTCAACACTGTAAACTTGCAGCAGACTGATGAATTAAGATTGTTCCTGCCATTTCAACTTAAGGGACAAATAAAACAGACTGTGTTACTAGTAAAACCTATGATGTATTCTGTAAATTAATATAGATAACTTTACAGGAAGTGCTAATATCCTTTAATACATTAAATGTGCTGCATATCAAATGGAATGATAGCCGAGTATCCATCTTTGAAGCCTGCTGGTACAGTTGATATATTTACAATATAAACAACTATTGCACAGTATGTCATTCAAAATGTGATCATTCAGACAAAAATTGAACTACCAAGACAGGGAAAATAAATTTTATACATCAGTAAACTTAAAAAAATATATCTGTAAACTACTCCCCAAATAAATTAAAGGATATATCTTAACACACATATATCTGCATGGCAGATTTTGCTACTAAATTACCATTAGACATACTACATGCATCAGGCAGAAAATGAGCTGGTTAAAAGTTTGGAACCATTTATTTTCAACAAGATTTTGTTGAAGGGACTGATGCTCTACAGGACTAGAAGAATTTGTAGTAATTCATGGTAAGTCCAGTCTTCACTCTTTTTATCATTTTTAATTGCTGAGTATTGAAATCATCAAAGATATTCTTGAGACAATACAACATACCAAATTTGGATAAAAAAATTATTTTTCTTGTATGTATAAATTAGCATGTTCAGAAGATAAGTGCTTTAAAAAAATTTGTCACAGCCTCTGACCTTGAACTTGTGTTTATTGTCAACGAATACCCTCGTACCAAGTTTTGTTTAATCAATATTTATTTTAAAGTTACTGAACCAACACCAGTCAGGGAATTCTTCAGATATATCCACAGACATACTTCTTTGTGTTTTCATCCTCACAAGCCATCACAGATAAAAACCAGTCATGACCTTTTACCTTGAAATTGATGTCAGAGTGCTATCAACTTGTTGACTGAAATAAAGCAAAATACAAAATCTGGTCAAAATTCATTTGTATATGTGCAAGCCACTGTTCAGAAGTTCACCAAAGAATAAAACTGAGAGCTGTGACCTTTGACTTTACTACAAGGTCGAATCAGTTGGGTTTTAAAACTTGTTCACAAAAGGGCAGACATGTTGGCAGTAAAATCTGTACCATTTTCCATCAGAACCAATACATTATAACAAGAGGTGTTTACTAAAAACCCAATACCAACATTCTCTGAACAGCAGTAGTGACAAGATTTTAAGATGAACACAGTATGGTCACCATACTGGAGGTCAGATGGGCACCATTTTCATTCAGGACCTGCCACATAATGTTTAAGTATTTTAATGAAAAGTCCAGGTCAAACCATGTGTTAAGGAGTAGTAGCCATAAGAAGATTTTCAAGATGGCCTCAAGGCCGCCATATTAATAATGGACTAACTACAAATGGCAAGACGTGTTTTTGTGACAACACTATGTAGATACAACCATTCCATCAAGAAGAGTATTGATAACAAGATTTTCTTGATAACCAATATACTGGCCATATTGGACATCAAACTGGTGCTATTTTTGTTTGCATATTGTAAGCATTTAGTGGAAACAATATGTCAATCTTAATATCTGTGCATTCCAGTGACCTAAGTGTTTAGAGCATCAGCCTCGGATGTGGGAGGTCGCGGGTTTGAATCCCCGCCAAGTCTTACCAAAGACTTATAAAAATGATACTAGCAGCTGCCTCGCTTGGCACTCAGCATTAAGAGGATAGTGTTAGGATGTCAGACAGGTGTCAGGATAATGTGACTAGGTGGAACATGATGCCACATGTCTGCTGCATGATGCCCCAGTGCTAAACATCACTATAAAGTGCCACACTGCAGACATCATAGCAATATGACACAAATTGTTAAAGCTACATTAAAAATAATAAACACACACACACCAACAAGAGGAGTATCAATACAAGATCTTATTACCTGTTATCACATCGTAGTTACTGGTCTGGCAGCACCTTCCTTCTGCTATGTGCTAAAAAATTCCATCTTTATGGTAAAGACATTTCCGAATTGAACCAATTTATTTCATGTCAGTTATATTAATTACTTACATGCCTATCTGTATGAGGTAGATATTCCCATCTATGTACCATTATAGCTTCAATGAAAACCAAAAAGTGTGACATAAAACTGATGCAATAAGGTACTAAAATTAAGCAACTGATTTGAAAGTGTTTCATTTTTTTAACACATCATTACAGAAGCTGCATTTATTATCAAACAATATACACACTGGTTGACTTATAAGTTTGTATAGATATGGTTTGGGTCAAGATGTGCTTCACTAGCACTGATGATGCTAGTGGAGCAGGACTACTCGAACAATTAATTTGTGGACAGAACCAAGACCTGATGCAGGGATTACGGACGTATTGACTGTGTTTCTAAATCGTACTAGCTTTAAAATGATATGACATCACTCTTCCTTTATGTATTTAGTATTAAATTACTACAAAAATTGCAAGGGGAAGATGAAACATGAAATAATTGTGTCCTTCCCTCCCTGATATTATAATGAACTAAACAAATTCCATTGACATAATATATGTAATATGGATGTGTATGCACAGGAGCCCGTGTCTTTGTACAAAGTCATGTAAGTAAATGCCTGTTTTCATGTACTTTTAATACAAAATTAGGGTACAACCTCCTTGTATTCAAAATGTATGAACCACATTAGTTTTTTTGCTGGTGTGGTTTATACATTTCAAATGTAAAGAATTTATACCATATGCATTTCCATGTGCATCTTAGTTTATTTACAACCCCTGTGGGTTAATGGATGTAGAACAGGCCTGATGTGCCCACCTGCATGCCATTAGAGGCAAATAATATAGGCTGGAGCCACTGTGGCTCAGTTGTTAAAATGCTGTACTTGCAACTGAAATAGCGCAGGTTCAATTCTTGGCTACTTTAGTGTGTTCTTTGGCAAGGCACTCTATTCCAATTGCTTGTGCACTAAATAACCAACTGGTGTTGCTGTGATGTGAAATGCTAAAGGCCCAAACATCCAGGTTATTTACCTCACATAGTAACTCCTTGCCCTGACAAACCAGTTACAAATTGTGGATATAATGACAATCCTTTTGGACCCTAGTGCATGTAGAAAACTTTGTTATAACAAACATCTTTTTATAGCATATAAATTTGTGTGGAACTGGGATTTGTTATGGGGAAGGACTACTGTAGATGCTCACTTTTGAGTCCAAATGCACTTACCCAGATCTGCTGTTGCATAATGCGCTGGCAGATTTGGGTCTGTGCAGTTTGTTAGGAGTAATTAGTAGAACAAACAACATAGACCCTGATCTGCATGCACTTTATGCTACAGCAGATCAGGATCTTTGTTGTTTGCAGTTTGACTCGACCTATAAGCAAGTAAATCGGTACTTAATACATTTTGGGAAATTTTAAAGGTCAAATATTCAGATTTCTGTTTAAACTAATTTCATTCCTGAAAATCCCAGATTAATGTTATTACTAATTTCTATTACAACATTCAAATATTCAGATTTCTGTTTAAACTAATTTCATTCTTGAAAATTCCAGATTAATGTTATTACTAATTTCTATTACAACATTCACAAATATCTGCATTTAAAAGTATCTCCTTACAAAGGTGGCAAAAGTATTACCTGCCCCTGATATCTATACAGAAAACAAAAGCTCTATAATGTACAAATATCATCACAAAATGAAGATTTCTCTAATGTACAAATTATGGTGTGGGGAATTTACAACAGGTTATAAAATGAAAAGTGATCCTGTGGACATTTAAGAAATTAAATATAAATGACTAAACCTATCATCTGTATGGTCAAAGACAGATCAAGAAAACAAAACCAATAAGGACAATTACAAAAATACTGCAGATTAAAATGCAGAAACATGATCTCAGCATATGTTCTAATTTTTATATCAGATAAGCCACACTGAGAGACAAGATTCCTAATTTTTGTCAAAATTTTCAATGTTAACACTTTAAATTTTTTGAACTGACAAATGAGGGACCCCACCCACTATAATCGCAACCCATTATCTCCCCGTGTTTTAGCCTTACTTCAGCATAGGAATACTTGTTGAGGGCTTCTGGTATGTAGCTATTTAGAGAATGGGATTTTCCATCAATGTAATCAATACTGTGTCAACATCTAACAAGTAATTCCAACAATGGTCTAAGGTTCTGAATATTCAACTGCATTGTCTTAATATTTTATCTAAATGGGCACATGTATTCTGAGCAGAATCTCAATATTCAAAGCAAAGGATAAATTTTTATGCTTTGATGGATAGGGTCAATGTAATCTGTTTGATTCATTATTGTCCAGATTCATAAATGACCAATTTTATTTCTTTAGACCCATTTTTGTGTTCATTAACAGGCTAGGCTAACTGCAGGGGATCCTTACAAATGAAATTACAACTAATGATAAATGATAATAGTGATGGGGGTCTAACAGTTATGCAAAGACATTGACCCTGACAGTTACGATGGGGGAGGAGCAAGGTTTACCTCCAACCCCCACATCCTAACTATCAGGGTCAGGGTCTTACATTGTAGTACTAGGGGTCCAAGTGTTATAGAGTTAGTCTTTGGCCTCCTCCCCTATCCCCAATATCCATTTACCAACAGTTTTATTTTCATTTATACAAGCTCCCATGAAAGTGCTGTAGACATGATGTTTCTCTTTGTAGACTTTTAGTTTCCCAGCTCTGAGATAGATCGTATTCTTCTAGAAAATTAATTCATTTTGGTTTCTAGTTATTTTACCTCTTTAAGAGATTTAAATTATTTTAGTTTGTGGTCATACAGCTGTTCAGCTTGCATGTGACTAAAATTTAGCTGTTTCATTCTAAATGCTTGATAACTCGCCTTGTGAAATAGCATCCACTTCAGAAGATGTCAGACACTGATGAGTCAATGTGCTAAGTGTGTCTGTGTAAAACATTTATACCTACAATATCAAAAATTCTACCATTCTGGATACAAAAGAATACTGGCAACACAACAGACTCTGACCCCGCAAACATGCAATATTTTTATCCAGGTATATAGCAAATACATTCAAAGAAAGAATTAGCAAATACAGTCAAAGAAAGAATGATTTTTGCAGGAAAAAAAATTTACAAAGATTTGTTATTTTATTATCACAGTCAATTGATTCAATTTTCAGAAGAAATAAAAGACACTAAACTTTTTTTTCCTCTGCCTTCTCTTTCACTGTTTACACATTGGTTCTTTTCACATGACTATTTACAGAAGTTGTTTTCCATACAGTTTATAAAAAAAATAAATGCAGTTCAAATTGATCACATGGTTTTGTTTTGACAGTGGAAATCTTCATTACTTTACCAACTAATGCAACTGCAATTATAATAGGATAATCACTCAGAAATTTAAGGAAAGACAATAAACAGGTGACAAATAACTGTTGCCTATGTGATAGATTTTACATAATATTTGTTCATACTAATTTAGTGAAAATACCCCTTGCATACCCCAGCCCATGACAAGTTGAAAAGTTTGATGGACAAGTAATATTTCCTTTTCGTTCACCTGAATTATATAAGGAACATGACCTAAAAATTTTAAATTGCATTTAAATTTAAAGAAAATCTTGATTTCAGGCAAATATTTTCATATTTTTTCTCAACGTGAGCAATGTTGTGTTTCAGTCAGTCCAAGAATTAATTTAAGGATAGCTCTAAGTTTGTATCTGCATAGCTTCCAGTCTTATTTTGGGCTAATTTCTGGACAAAAATTTGGTTTCCTTTGAAGCAGTGTTGTCTTTAGTAAGAAAAAAAAGCATGAGTTAAATGTTGTGCTCCCCACCCTCTTTAAACTGTGCAGTATTTGATACAAAATTACAAATTACTGTCTATTACAGTTTATACAGAGATGCTGCCTTCTCGGAAGTTGGTTTTGCCAATCAAAGCATTTATTAGAATACTGTCTCCATTTCTGTTGGCTTTGACTGCATCTTCTATTATCTCTCTGATTTTATCCTCATTTTCACGGTCAAGTCGAACACCCTTCCCACCATAACCAATGGCTACAGTTTCATAACTAGAAAACTGAAATGAAGCAGAAATACATCAACATTACTTGAAACTACTTCTGTTCATAAAAAACAGCATTAACTTTTTTCGGAAAAGCTTCTATAAATCAATCAAATGCAAGACCTACAGTAAAAGTTTTGAATACAGTATTATATTAAAATGTGCAATATAAGACAGAATCCATCAACCTCTGAGAAAAAATGGTGGCCCATAATAATCATCCAGACTGAAGGGCTCCATACTAATCATCCAGACTGAAGGGCTCCATACTAATCTTCTAGAATGAAGGGCCCCATACTTATCATCTAGACTGAAGGGCCCCATACTAATCATCAAGCCGAAGGGCCCCGAACTAATCATCCAGACTGAAGGGCCCCATACTAATCATCCAGACTGAAGGGCTCCAAACTAATCTTCTAGAATGAAGGGCCCCATACTAATCATCCAGACTGGAAGGTCCCATACTAATCATCAAGCTGAAGGGCCCCATACTAATCATCCAGACTGAATGGCCCCATACTAATCATCCAGACTGAAGGGCTCCATAATAATCTTCTAGAATGAAGGGCCCCATACTTATCATCCAGAATGAAGGGCGTCATACTTATCCAGACTGAAGGACCCCATCCTAATCATCCAGACTGAAGGGCCCAATACTAATCATGAAGCTTAAGGGCCCCATACTAATCATCCAGACCGAAGGGCCCCATACTTATTATCCAGACTGAAGGACCCCATCCTAATCATCCAGACTGAAGGGCCCCGTACAAAATTCCAGACTAAAGGGTCCCATACTAATCTTCCAGACCGAAGAACCCCATGCTAATCATGAAGCTGAAGGGCCCTATACAAAAAATCATCCAGACTGAAGATTGTGCTGAATGGCCCCATACTAATCATGAAGCTGAAGGGCCCTATACAAATCATCCAGACTGAATGGCCCCATACTAATTATCCAGAATGAAGGGCCCCATACAAATCATACAGGCTGAAGGGCCCCATAAAAATTGCCCAGACTGAAGGGCCCCATATTAGTCATCCAGATTGAAGGGCCCCATATGAATCATCCAGACCCATAAGAATCATCCTGACTGAAGGGCCCCATGCGAATCATTCAAACTAAAGGGCATCATACTAATCTTCCACATTGATGGGCCACAGACCTTTTCCCAAAACAGAAAAGTATCACTGAAGTCACTATAACAATGAAATGCATTTTTGCAGTTGAGACAAACAATGAAAATTAATACTATTTAACTAGGAATACCATTAATTATATACTCACAGGTAAGTCAGATTCAACCAATTGGGCCCTGATCTTCCATCCCATAATGTTTTGGCTTATCAAGAGTCTTGCATGAGCATATACAACATTTTCCAGCTCTTCTTAGCTATAGTAGAAATGGTTCACTACAAGGAATACTTACTGCCAATTCACATCCCACATTGCTACCAAACATGGGCACCTGTTCTCTGGATATCTGGGTCCAGCCAGCATCATTCCCTACCAAAGCTATGACAGGTATCTGAAAAAACCAAATGTACATCAGAAACCTTTGTTATGGAATAAATACATATATAAAGTTTGCTTTGGCAAAGTTTTTTTTACAGAAATGACAACTTATGCTTACAATATTGCTATCAATGATGCTGTTATAAGGACTGTAGATTGTTCAATGTTAAACTGCATTTCATGAACCAATATTTGGTTTTATAAACTATCTATGCTGGCATGACTCACTAACTCTACAAGTGAAAATCACCTGTCTAGTATCTTTCAAAATCATCTGCAACTGGGAATGCATTTCTTGTGATATTAAATTTTTTTTAAAGCCATGAAGTATGAACTAAAGGTCATGATTTAAAAGAGGGATGCATTACATTTTTGGGATCAGTATATTTAGACTTGTACATAACTGTAAAAGGCAGTCATAAGTTTTTTTCTGTTAAGCACATTCTTATGCAAATATCAGTCATACAGTTAACTTTACATTTTCAACTCTCTTTAAAAACTAAATTACTTTGTAGCAGATGAAGGCAAATGAGGAAATTCCTGTACCTATCAGTCATTTGTGCAAGTCATTGTGTTTTCTTTTTGCAAGGCTTTGTGGGTAAAGCTGGTACAATGGGCACAATATTTTACTGCTATCCAGCCTAAAATGGCAAGCTAGTATCATTGGCTGATAAAAAGTAAAGAGTTATCTCCTGATTTGTTAATATCACATGGTTCACAGAACGGTGATGTCAGTCCTGTAACAGCTAGCTTTGGAAACTGAACTGTACTAATTGCATCATGGGAAAAAAGTACAGAGATTACATACTTTTACTAAAGATGGAGGATGACAGTTATCTGCAGTCTCATCAGCACCAGAAGTGATGCAGCTGTCACCAAATTAAAATATTATTCTTTCACTTATTCATCCCTTATATTAATGGAAACTTTTCCAAATAATAACATAATGCCAGTAATACCCATAATACCTTGCAGAAAATTACCCACAATGACTTGTAAAGGTCCCAACATGTCCAACAACTCTTTGGGATGAAAAATCGCTGAGTGAAAGTTGTCTCTGACCACCATCCCAAAACTTGGATAATGTCATTTAAGGAACAGTTGTGCTCAAATTTACACTAGTGGTACTTCTCTAATTTTGTAATCTAATATGCACAAAAAAATAATTGATCTTGGGATAATTTATATATGCAGTATGAATAGCCCATCATATCCAGAATGAATCAGCCTGATCTATCATCCATTCTTTCTTACAATGGCAGAAATCACTCTCTTCTCATTGGCTCAGTTTGCTTCAGGTGTCAATTCAATGCCATTATGGGGTCCTTTAGATGCCCTTGAAATGAAAGGTCCAAACAAGGAAAATGGTTT
Organism: Megalonaias nervosa; assembly: GCA_016617855.1. Lineage (NCBI taxonomy): Eukaryota > Metazoa > Mollusca > Bivalvia > Unionida > Unionidae > Megalonaias > Megalonaias nervosa. The sequence continues at coordinate 149,668 of JAECUM010001396.1, forward strand.
CACAACAATGGATTGATTCCCCATAAGCAGGAGCATGTCCTAACAATGAAAGTAGTTGCCTCCATAAATGCAATAGAACCTTCATCATGAAATTGCATACAGTTCAGTTCAACTGAAAAGGTGTGTATCTCACAGATTCTACCATGAGTAGCTAGATAAACTAGGAAGGAGGCTTTATATGAGACAAGTCAATGAGGCTGTAGACCAGGGGTGGGCAAACTATGGCCCGCGGGCCGCATGCGGCCTGCCAAGGGCTTTCATGCGGCCTGCCAAGGGTTTTCATGCAGCCTAGGAACAAGTCCTATGTTCACGCTATTTAATTTTCTCAAGGGTAAAATTTCTTTCTAATTTTGAGAGAAATGTAACCACGAGATGCCAAATACCCACCCAGTGGGAAAAGCCATAGAAATTTCAATAGAAATTTGTTTGGCTTGTTTCGCATTCTATTCATATATCTATGATTTTTTCCCACCGGGTGGGTTGATCGAGGTGCACGTGCGCATGCGTTGTCTTTCACTGTTCACACACTCGTGATTGGCTGAGTGCGTCGTCAGTGTGTCTTGACTGTGTGTCATCGGAACCAGCGTGCTTACGCGCCAAAAAGATTTTTTGAACAGTGTATGCACCCGCCATGGCAGACGAGTGACTCGCAGTTAACGCAAAATTGTTGAGTGAGGAATTTACCGGGATTGACAGTTCCGTATCGATCATTTAAAAAAAGCTTTTATTATCTGCCAAAGTTTACCCAAAATGAGTTGTTCGAGGATATCTAGAAAGCAAAAAATTGAAGATGAATGCCGTGCATTTAACAAGGAGTGGACTGACAAGTATTTCTTTACTGATGTTGGAATTAAAGCTGTGTGTTTGATTTGTCAAAACACTATTGCCGTTTTCAAGGAGTTCAATTTGAAACGTCACTTTCAAACTAAGCATGGTATCTTTGGAAAAAATTTATCAAAACAAGAACTGCAAAAGAAAGCATCTGCTAAAAAAGTTGAAACAACAGCAAGCTGTGTTTGTGAAAACTTCATCTTTACAAGAGAATGCAACAAAGGCAAGTTTCGTGTTGGCCAACAAAATCGCAAAGCAAAACAAACCATTTTCGAAAGCAAAATTTATTAAAGATTGTATGATTGATGCTGTCAGTGTTGTGTGTCCTGAAGCCAAGTCAAAAGTAGAAGCCATGTCATTAGCACGAAGAACTATTGTTCGTCGCATAGACGCAATTGCAGTGAATCTTCAAGAACAACTGTTAAAGGCCAGTGATAGTTTTCAGTGGTTTTCTATTGCTTTGGATGAGAGTACTGATATTCAGGATACTGCACAGTTGCTTATTTTTATCAGAGGAATTGATGCAAACTTTGACATTACAGAGGAATTGTTATCTATGGAGTCTCTCAAAGACACTTGTACTGGGAAAGATTTGTACAACAGTGTCATTAACAGTTTAATCAGATCTGGATTAAGCCTAGATAAAATGGCAAGTATTACAACTGATGGGGCTCCTTCACTCACAGGTAAACATTCCGGCCTTGTGAAGTTAATGAATGATAAAATTAAAGAAGATTTCCCACTGCACAGTGTACTGTCCTTTCACTGCATCATACATCAAGAAAGCCTCTGTAGGTCTTCTTTAAATCTTAAGCATGTTGTGGATCCAGTTGTGTGTGCAGTGAGTGCAATAAGAGCAAGGGGACTGAAACACAGGCAGTTCCGAAGCCTGTTGGAAGATATGGAAACTGATTTCACTGATGTGCTGTACCACACAAATGTCTGCTGGTTAAGCATGGGAAAAGTACTAAAGAGGGTGTGGGACCTCAAAGCAGAGATTCTCATGTTTTTTTCTATTTTTCTATGAAAGATATCTCTTGTGACTTTTCAAAACAAATGCAGAGTGAAGAATGGATTTGTGATTTTGCATCTGCTGTGGACATAATGCAAAAATTGAATGAGCTGAACACTAAACTTCAAGGAGAAGGTGTATTTGCTCATGAATTGTACATGGAAGTGAAATCCTTTCAAATGGGACTTAAACTTTTTGCCAAGCAGCTGAATGTGCAGAACTTTGCCCATTTTCCTCTTTTGAAGATGCAGACTGTTTCACAAGCATTATCTGACAAGAACATTTGTCAGACCATGGCTTTAAGAGAAGAATTTATCTGGAGGTTTGCTGATTTCAAGGCAATGGAACAACAGTTCGACCTGCTCAGCTCACCCTTTGCTTGTGACATTGAAACAGCCACTGAAAAACTGCAGATGGAACTGACTGATTTGCAGGCCGACAATTCCTTAAGAAGAACTTTTGAAACCAAACCCCTGATTGAGTTTTATGCTTCTCTACACCCAGGAAAGTTTCAAAATCTGAAAGAATTTGCCAGAAAGATGTTTGTGTTGTTTGCATCAACCTACATTTGTGAGCAGACTTTCTCTACTATGAAAGTCAACAAGTCAAAGAACAGATGTCTTCTCACAGATTCAAATCTTCACTCAGTTTTAAAGATCAGCACGAGCAACTTGTCACCAAATTCTGACAAACTGGTCAATGAATGTGATCAGCTGCATCATTTGCACTGACTCTGTTTATGTTACTCTGTTTATCAAGTAAATGTGCTTATTTTGAAGTTTAAGTTTTCAAATATTAACAACATATTAACAACTGAAAATTAATTATGATGTTATTTAGAAAAACCTTTTGTTTTTGCTATTTCAAATATTAATTATTTTACTTAATGAACTGTGCGGCCCGCTAAAGTTGTAAATTTGTGTATGTGGCCCTTGCAATGGAAAGTTTGCCCACCTCTGCTCTAGACAGTGGTTCAAAAATATGCTTTATTCAGCCATGTTGGAAGCCACAGTAGATTCCATTTTGGACACTGGGCCAAAGCTTTCAGTCAAGAAAAAGAAAAGTTTGCCAGTAGGTCAGAAAGGTTTTGTTTTATCATGATAGGGCCAACTTCCTGTCTTTAATGAGGCAAAAGATAAAGTTAGCCATTGGTGGTATATAATGGAAAGATAGGTTTCCACTCACAGCAATGGGAGAAAATTCTCTTCCTTTCATGTTGGACCTTCTTGCCTGAGCAGTTCTGTCCAACACTTGTTTTTCCCTGAGTGCTAGCTTGATATGAGCCTGGTATACAAGTTCAACAAATCTGGGTGTAGAAGAAATTCATGATCTCTTGAGCAGGTGAGGAATGACTAAGATTTTCCTGAGAATTTCCACTGCTAAGTTCAACAGATAATTTACCCTTCTTTTTCCACTTGAAGGGAGTAATCAGGGCCATATGGCACTAATTCCTACATTTTCTGCAAGACTTTAAGGATCAGAGAGGCTGAACGGAATAGTATGCATTTAGACCATTCCAGTTCCTGGAAAGAGCATCGACTGCCCAGGCTTTTGGATCTGGGATTGGAGAGACAAAGGCATCTTGTCACATACTGATCTACATGTGGTGTACCCTAGCAGATACAGATTCAACTAAATACCATGGAATATGGAGTCCATTTGGTACGAATAAGCAGATTTTGTTGGGATATGGAGTCTGCTAGGAGATTAAATCTGCCTGGGATGTGACAGATTTGGATGTGGAGTCATAAAAAATGACACCACCTTAGAAAATCCCACACCAGAATGCAGAGCTCTGACGATTTGGTTCCCCCTTACCTTTTAATGTAATTTACCACAGTGGAGTTGAAAGACAGAAAGAAAGAACACACTGTACCAGACAGTATCTCAAACTACAATTGAAATTCATTCACTACGGCCTTTATCTGAAAGAGACCAATGAAATGATGACAGGATTTTGGCACCCAGCCTGCTCTGATGGTATCCATCCAGATCCTTATTCCTGGAGGATGAACCGGCAGGTGAATACCCACCATAAACCATGTGAGGCTACCACATCAGTTGCGATAGGACCTCCTGTATCCTGAAATTGGGATGTCTGATCCATTTGCAAAGCTTCTGTTGCAAATGGGATAACTGAATATTCTACTATGGTATAAACAGGCAGCGCAAGATGATGAGATCTGCTGCCACATTAAGAAAACCCAATAGGCACAGAAATTCCTGGACTGAGTTGTGATTCTCTTTAAGAATAGTATGCACCATCAAGATGATTTTCAGGACACACGTGCTTTTTTTAATGCCATACCCAAATGGGTAAAATGTTGGAATGGGATGATATTGGTTTTGACCATGCTGACAAGAAGTCCAAGGCATAAGCAAAATGAGGAGTTTAAGGCTTTGATCAAGAATACAGTAGAAGGAGTACATTTGCAGTATGTTGTCCAGGTAGCTGGAAGTCAAACACATGGAGGCAGCTCTTGAGTGCAACACAACATTGATCATGATTCTCATAAAGACCCAGGAACTGATGTTCAGAGTGAAAGGAAGAGCCCTGAATTAGTATACATTATCCCTGAGTGCACAAACTTCCTCCTGAACAGCACTGAGAATCAGTCCTGGTATACCATTCTAAGCCATGGTGCACAAATGGAAAGATAAAGACAGCTTTAAGCTATATAGCTTACCATAAGCCTTTACCACCAAAAACAGACTGGAGTAAAATCAAATCAAAAACAACCTATATTCAGGGGTCACTGGGCAAAATCATGTCATTATATCTTACTGGATCAAGAGAACGGGCATAGAAGGGGTATCCTCAGGTGTGCAGGCCTAAAAATATCCTTCCTGTTTCTTTTATTTCTCCAATAATATGAGGGCACAGCCCTGTTTTGCTGGAATTGTCAAGTTTGCCTCTTAGGTGGTCTGTGGCAATCTGAAAAAGTGACGTTATGATTGCCCAGACAGCATACTGGGCTGGAGAAATGCATCTCTATTATGAGGTGAAGATGCATCAATGAAACGGTTTTTGTCATGTTAAGACCACTGGAAAGTAACCATGGGAACCAAGTCAAATCCGGATGCTATCACTACGACTTTTCATAGTAGTTATAGCATTGTGAAAGGACTTCCAATCCATTGGCACAGATAAAGGTTGACAGTCCCAGATCCACAGGCACACAATGTCTGATGACAGCTAGGATTACAGGGTGAAAGATGAGGCTGTGCTTTGTAGTATGCCAGGTTAAAAATGCCAGAGCAAAAGAAAAGGACTGTTGGCACTTGGCTTTTTAAGTGGCCTTCCACGTATGTAAGCAACTTGACCAGACTGTACTATGATGAACTATCAAACAAGCTGTGTGAGACAATGCAAAAATGTTGAGAATCTGTTCATGTTTGGACACAGCCATGTCCAGGCATTCACCATGTGTATCACCAATGACCTGGGTCTGGTACTGAGTATCCAGAAATGAGGTGTAGCCATTGCTGTCAATGGGGTCAAGACAGCACTGAAACCATAATATACCTTACCTCCATGTGCCTGGTAATGAGTTGGCATGAGATGACTTACCAGTTCTGGTGCTGGATGAGTTTATATTTTGGCATCTAGACAGAGCCAGTGCTGGAACTGCATTGGCTATGTGTGTTAAAACCAAAAACACCAGGAAAAGTTATCACAATATCCAATTCCAGATATCCAGGCATCCAGGACTGTAACAGCCAGTGGCAGTTGTAACCAAGTGTGAGCTTTAGTCCTCAAACACAGTAAAATGGGGAAACAACTTAGATATAGCTGTAATGCAAGTGACAAAGCTGGCAAAGCATGACAAGGCAAATGGTACACTTGACTGGAGTCCAGTTATTCTGAGTTATTGTTATCTCCAGACCTACAATCACTGAGTGAATCATCAAAAGACAATGGATGGTGCAGGACATCTGGAATTGTGATGTCAGCATTTTCAGAACCAGAATTGGTAGGCCATGCTGGATCTGTGCAACATAGATACTTAAAGATACTGGGCTCCTTAATAGCAGCAGGCTGATGGATATATAATGGCACAAGGCAAACAAAGATCCATAATGGCACCAGACTGAAATGGATCTGTAATTGCACAGGGTTGACTTGGATCAGTAATGGCACCAAACTGACATGGGTCTATAATGGTACCAAACTAAATGGAAACTGACATGGGTCTGTAATGGTACCAGGACGACACTGGTATATAAAGTCACCAAAATGACATGGGTCTGTAATAGCATGAAACTGACATTGGTCTGTAATGGAATAAAACTGACATGGGTTTGTAATGGTACCAGGACAACATGGGTATGTAATGGCACCAGGGCAACATAGGTCTGTAATGGTACCAAACTGACATGGGTTTGTAATGGCACCAAACTGATATGGGTCTGCAATGGCAAAAGAACAACATATGTCTGTAATGGCACCAAAATGACATAGGTCTGTAATGGCACTAAGTCAACATAGGTCTGTAACGGCACCTGACCAACATGGATACGTCATGTATCAAGCAGAGGTGGATCCATCAAGGCACCTGGCCAAAATGGCTTTGTAATGGCAATTAAATGACATGGGTCAGTCATGGCAGCCTTATGGCTAGATGCCATCCACTTCTCAATGCTGGGATACTGTATCTCTCAAACCAATTCCTTCAGGCATTACTTGAGGCTATGTCACAGGTGGTATCAACCATAGCCATACACCTCTGATGGCAAAGCCCATTCCCGATGACCTGAGGCCATAATCCTCCATGCTGGTGCCAGTTTTATGATGCTGGGGTATGGTATGGGATATCAGATCACTCTACCCAGCCCCTACATGCATCAACTGCAGCCATATAGGGCTAGTACTGACCATAACCAATCAACTTCCATTCCATAAATAGTCCTGATAGGCTACTGAACCAAGTTGGAACTGCAATTATGGGTACAGATAAGGAGATCTTTTCAATCAAGGAGGCAAGGGCAGTACAAGAGCTGTGTCTTCTGGTAAAGGTGAATTTTTTGGCCAAGAGGATTGCCCATACATTTCCAGTCCATTGTGAACAAATAAAGCATGTATGACTCAAACTGCACCCGATACACTTCAGCCTGGTTATCTTGTGCCAGCTTAAACACTGTACCTCATGCATAAAACCCTACTCATAATGTTGATATCTATAATTGTTAAGAGCAAAACCATAGAACTTGCTGATGAAATCAGTCAACCATTTTGTGAACTTGCAGTGAAGATGAAGCTAATGACAATGTGCAAACTCACGGTATGTAATACCCACCAATTACTGACAGAATTCATATGGTATGTAATACCAGCCAATTACTGACAGAATTCATATGCTAGGTCAAGTAGTAAGATTAGAATTTGTGTACTCTAGAACAAGAGCAGGTAACAAAAATGGTGCAGATATTAGAGAGCTGTGAAATGTGACAGGTTACAAATTAACCTGATGCCAGAAACTGTGCAGTCGCCTCTTCCACCTCTAGCCCATCTGCAACTCCATCAATGCCTGTGACTAGAGATGTCAAAATTTTGGGAAATTTCTAACAGGTACCCGTCAGTCCTAACGATCAGTTACACAGGTACCTGATCAAAGGTTGTATTAAATGTGAACTGAACTGTTTTGTTCTAGGTTCACACATACCAACCTCCAAGAGAGGTATAAGCGTAATTTATTACTAATATAAGTGGCAAAAAAGCATAATCTGAGCATAAAAAGAGCAATCTATATATTACATGCTATAACTGCAGAAAACTGTATGAAAAACGTACATATTTATTTTATTTAACATACATTTATTTTTGCTACTTACCTGGATCTGCAGTTAAAATTTGTTACGAATCGGCTAAATCCATGTTGATTAGTTGTTAGTACAAGATTATAAACACAAAAGAAACTGATAAATTATTGATGCACAACTCTCACTTTAACTAGTCTACATGTCTACAGTAACTTTCACGAATAGTGGTAAAGTCCACAAATGATGACTGTTTTTAAGTTTAACAAAATCCCTCTCCTCTAACATTTTCAGTCATATAACATCCAGCAGTCGCATCGATACAGCCCCATTTGTTTGGGGGCTGGGGTTAGTGATATCTGGTGCCATTCATTTCAATTTGGGCTGGTCCGCTACATATGTAGTATCAAGATAGAATGAATCCTGTCTGTTTTCTTGGAACTGTTTCATGTAATATTAATGCAAAAATTACCATATTTACACGTGTGGTCAATTTTTATTAGATTTTTTTTCAGTGTTATTAAATAATAAAGATTTCCCTTATATTTAAATATTTCAGTGAAAAATTTCGTTCTGTATAGTTGTCCATTTCATTAATATTTTCCTAACATGGTACAAGAAGTGCATGTTACAATAACAAGTTTTGCGTTGCCATTGCCATGACAAAAATATCTGTCTTGGGTTTCCAGCTAATAAAAAAGGTCCAGTAAACAAACATGTGAACAGTGGCCCTGACTTGAACAGCCAATACTTACTCCAGGGCCACTAACTTGAGGCAAAAATGGCATTATTTAAACCGGACATTTATATTATGCTTTCTTTTATTTGAATTGTAGTATGTATTTAAATTTTATTCTGTCAAATATTTCTTAACTGGTACTTACTGTTGCTGTCGAGGAAAGGTACTGACCCAGCTAATGTCATCAGGATCTCAAAACAAGTTTGTTTAAGTCGCAAGAAAAATGGTGCATGAACCATGGACAGGCACGAAGTTAGGACGGTAAAGCTTTAAATATCAGCGTTGATTCTTAAATAGTCCGTGTGAGAAAGGAGAGAAGTGTCCTCCCTTGTATTATTATACTGTACATGTATGACTAGTAAATTGTAAGCAACCATATGAGCCCGTGATGACGAATAAATGTGCACATGACACGAGCCTCAAACTGTAATCGTTATTCTGTGTCTCTATCTGAACTTGGAATACTTTTATTTTTATGGGTACCCAGTTGTTGATTTTATTACCCAGATTATTATCAGCGGGCAGGTACCCATTGGCATCTTTACCTGTGACTCAATGTAATGGTCATAATCAGCAATGTTTACATCACTTTCAATGGGGAAAGACCACCATAGCATCACCCACTATGCTGGCCAGTGATGATATTTTAGGATGTAAACCACGAAGATCACATTCCAATGCTCTGGACTTGTCATGTCTCTCTTTGCTCTTCAGATGATTTCTAAATACAGTGGACCAGATACTATTTTACTACTATGCAAAACACTGTATGCCGTAGCTGAAGAACACTTTGTACATGCAAGGCATGTCTCATTCATGTCCTCTGGTTTTAAATCTACTTAAACACCATCACCTATCACTTTCCTGAATGACCAAACATTTGGAAAATAACAACCTAAAAATGTTCACATATGCAAATAATTAATGCATATCACTTAAGAAATGAGAAAAATACAGACTGAGTGAATGCAAACAACCAACAATGGATACCCATGCTGCTGTGTTGGAGTACAAGGTCAGAAAAAAAACAAAGTTGAAAGCTGCTAAAAATTCACATAACTGTTAAAAATAAAAAATTATTATGATTGCAATGTATTGTTAATACCTTTACTATACCAACCTTATCAATGGATGATTGAAAACCCTGGAGATATTACTTGGATTTGAGAGGCACAGGATAAAATGTTGAATATCCAACAAAAAAAGCTAAAACCAAGTGAACTGCAGCCACCTAGTGGTTGCCTAGGGGAAGTAATGGGTAGCAGTTTCATTTGTCTTTTTTCAAAATTGTAGAGGAATTTCTTCCTACCATTAAATGATCAGAAAACATACTCAATTTAATGACCCTAAATAACATTAACTGCAGTTTAAACTCTGCTTCTATGTTTACCTTGTGCCTTGTGAAGGTGTCAAACTCTGCAACACTGTATCCTAGTGAGCCATCGCCATAGATTATCCAAACCTGGCTCTCAGGTCGGCTTAACTTGGCCCCCAGGGCAAAACCACCACCAACACCCAGTGTACCAAATGCCCCTGGGTCCAGCCAGCACAGTGGACCCCTTGGTCTATGAAAGTGACAGAAAAAAAAACAGAAGAAATTTTAGATGGAAAAGCAGCATCAGGATACACTAAAAGGATTTACTCAGTAAATAACACTGGCAAATAACATTAAACAAAGTTAATATATGCAATTAGTGCTGATGTACATATGAAGTGAAAAGCTCACTATGAGACCTTTACCAAGTCCCTCTTGTTGAGTCATAATGAACACTACTCATAATGACCGAAAATTAAATCATTTATTACAGCGAGTGACTATGGTATATAAAACAGGTGCACACAGTCATTGGAGATGGCATCACATTCTTTTTCTAAAATAACCTTCTAAACAAATTTATCTATACATGTAATGTTTTAAACAGATCTAGACTGTCTTATATCCAACAATATCACTGGAAACAATGGAGTCTAAAGGTATACACAAGGCTTTTACACATGCTGACATTAAAGACGCTACATCAGTTTGGTACCGAAGTATGTAAGCCGCAGTCCCAACAAAGTCTCCCCCATCAGCCACCATAATGGTATCTTGTGGCATCACCTCCTCTACGATGTGTAGAACCTTCAGGGGGTTCAGATGTTTGTCCGTTATCTCTTTGGCCTTCTCCCTGTAGTGAAAATAAATAAATTTGACCAAAAAAAAAGAAATACATGCATATTTGAAGAAAGACAAAATGTATGGAAAATAAGGAATGCTCCCTCTTGTAGGCACTTTAGAAAAATATTTAGTCGACTGTCTAAACATTTCAGAGGCAAATCCTGGCTTCTGTCATAAATCTTCATTCCCAACCCTACCAAAAAATATTCTGACCAATCAAAAGCCTACACTTGTACATTTTGAATACTATTTCCAAGACTAGAGAAATACCTATTACAGTACAACACATTTATCTCAACATCTTCTGTTGACATAAGCGGCTGTCACAATAAATATTGGTGAGGGTGCTGAAAAAAGTCAAAATTTAGCATACAAGTGAAATGCATCTGTGCGGTGTAACTTGTCATCAATGCATAGGATTTACACTTTGAGAAAATAAACAATGGAAATTTTGATTAAATGAGGACAAAAGACAAAACCAGTTTAAAGTACGCTTATATATTGGTAACTTACATTTATGTTACCTTTGTGTTTTACAATCAATAATGCATAAAGTACATGCACATGAAAAACCCATGAATTTGGGTATAGCTCACGTTAGAAAATTCCTGTATCAGTCACATCCCATTTGAAAATACATACAGTGTATAAACACATCTATAAAAAAAAGATAATCTTGTTTTATGTATCCATTGTCAACCGATATATGTCATTAAACAATTAAGTATGATATGCACTGTCACCAGCAGCACATGGCTATTATGCTGTTACAGTATTTACCTGCTACATATGCTTAAATTGGTCTAGATTTTGGGCTGTCTCAGTGCCTGAGACAACAAATGTAAACTTCTTAATTAGGGAAAATAAGAACAAGTCTTCTGAGTAATACTGTACAACCTTCAGAGTGCAGTATTGGGGAAAAAAAAAAAAGTTCATATTTTCCCAAAAAAATGCAGTAACCTTTTTATTATATACTAATTTTTCTTTTTCCATCTAAGGCTTATTAATAAAAGAATACACTACAAGAAACAAAGTAATTGAATTTATGCTGTATTCCAAAATAAATACACAACCATAGATTTATCAATATACAGTAACAATATTAATGAACACATAGCAATGCCCAGCGACATTTGAACTTTGCCATGTGCTCAACGTGTTTTAAAAAATTATTGTTTTGGTCTACTTAAAATTTAAAGTTAGAACCATATTTTGAATGATTGCATATTGAAATAACTTTTCCAGTTTTTCTGGAATGGATCGAGTTCGCTTTTCTGTTGATCCAACTCAACTTTGCTTTTCTGCTTGTGATGGACGGGATTTATTAGCTGGGTCAATGCCAACTACATGTGATCTGAGCAGTGGATAGGCATTAAATCAACCATGCCTCTATTCTGACACCGAGTGTTTGGAATCATAATGTGTGAAAAATATTAATTCTTTTAATCAAAATTATCAAAATACACTATGGAATACCACATACATTTCATTTTGAGTGTAGTAAAGAGAATGTGATTTCAGTTGGAAATTAACTGAAAGTATAGGACCACTTTACATTGTGCATCAAGCTTTGGAATCCATGATATGAGCCATGTAATTCGGACTTGCACTACTAGAAACTACATTTTGAGAAATTCAAGATGCAAAAATGTAAGCATATTTTTTTGCCATTCTTATTACCAGCTAAAGAAGGGATATGTTCATGCCCTGTCACTTGCATGCTCTCTGTTGGATTTATTCCAGCTAAGTAAATGACCTGTAGCCTACATACAAAACATTGTATCAAAAAACTTAAACAGAGAAATCTGCAAAGCAGCTACTGTTTGACAGCTAGTGGAAATAAGACTTCATCATCTTGGCATATTGGTTCCAAGGCTTTTAGTTTTCTACCGAAACCTTCAATTCCATTTTTCATGCAAATTTATTAGTTTGACTGACCTGTAAAATGGTATTATCTGATAGATATGTGATAGCCACAACATGACAAAGGTAAAAATTATACACTCTGACACATCTAACTCATCATACGAATTTGTTAAAAAGTACCAATTCAAAATTACACAAAATATAAATATTTTTGTCAAGTGCCACCTTTGGAACTAGAATAGAAATTCTTTCAAACTGCGCATTTATTATGCTGTGATAGCATATCTGTATCTCGACATTGCCATGACAACATCAAACTTCAAACTGTCAAAACTGCACAGCTTACCTGTATTTATGCTCATTACAAGAAAACTAGACCAGTTGTCAAGGGCTTTTATCGTATCAACAGAAGGCAAACTTTCTATTTTACACTATCAGATTTTTGAAAAATTATGTAGAAGGGTTTGCAAATTGTGTAGAAGGGCTTGCAAATAAATCCGATTTAAACACTAAGAACATTAGTCAAATTTCTCATTGTCCATGGAAATGTGTCCTACCATACATGCTGTATTTAACTGTTAAATCTGTGTATTTTCGAAAAGCCTTAGCAAAAGATAGAATCTGAAGAGCACAGATTTAATTTTATGCAACATTTTGATAAATGACTGAAGATGTACTAATTCACAAAGTATGATTTTAAGAAGCTTTGTTAGATATGAATATAACAAGATACCACCACCACCACCATCCACCCCTAAAAAATGTCAAGTTCTGAATAAACTGTATTAAAATTTGAGAACTATTTCACAATATTTTAAATGAAGTCTATCCCTGATTTCTTTCATCAATATGTTCAGTTATTATTAAGGTCATTTGTGATCAGTATTTCATTCATATGACCTTTTCTATTTTTTAAACTCATTTCCTTTTTGAGTTTCCAATATTTACTTTTTGAAATTTAGTTCATTGACAGAACATATCCCTCACTTCTTTTCTTTGGAATACATATGTCTGCCTCAGATAAAAAACAATGCTCTCCATACAGTCAACTTTTTTCTGTTATTTTTATGATTAAGACATGCCTCACTTCATTATTATGCAAAAGAAAAATCTTTGTTGCAATTACTGGCTAATCCTTGCAGATGTTTAAATTTTACATTTGATATATTCATCACATTAAATTTGGCACCCAAAGAGTTGAGTTGGAAGAATATTAATTAAAAGTACCTGTTGGCATTTTCTTTCTCCTCGTCCCTCTTCCTCAACAAATCTATCCATTCAGGGTCACACTTGTACCCTTTAAGGCCCTTTGATAATTCTACCAAGAAACTGGCAACATCTCCATTGACTGCTACAGTGGGCTTCCAAAACATATCTGAATTCTGAAACAGGGTGAATATGTAGCCTATAAAAATTAAAGGAGTTTATGATCAGCAAATTAAATATATTATTATGGAGCAAAATTAATTTATAGTATTAGACTTCTTTGAAACCTCGTGTCAAATAACACATCTGTATCGATAGGTGAACCCCGCTACAACATAATTACATGAATACCAATGGAGCATGGTCAGCCCTGTCTCCAGATTTGGCATTACTGACCAATGGATAGAATCAAGAAGCTGGCTCTGACCTGCATGTCCAGCTTGCTCATGAGCTTTTGATAAGAATGTATGGCAAGTATTATGACTCTGTGCCCAACTGTACTTAAGAAACTGATCACATCAAAAACATAATCTGTACTTTAGAAACTGACCACATCAAAAACCTAATCTGTACTTAAGAAACTGACCTCATCAAAAACTTAATCTGTACTTAAGAAACTGACCTCATCAAAAACTTAATCTGTACTTAAGAAACTGACCACATCAAAAACTTAATCTGTACTTAAGAAACTGACCTCATCAAAAACTTAATCAAGGGCATGTGCATGGACACCAAAGTGATTGTTATATTTAGCTTCTGACAAGACGAGCTCAAATATAATAAAATATGTTATTAGAAACTAACAGCTTTGATTATAATTAATGTTCTTGCACATCAATGATTAACTTTTGATGAGCTTAGGAGTGTCTTTATTCCTATTATTGTATAAGTTGTCAGGTAGTAAAATTAGCAGGCTGACTTTCAGCAAACAATGGCATAGTTACTGTATCCAAACAATGCCAAACAGATCATAAACAATAATGAATAATCTTTACCAACATTGAGAGATTTTGGAGTTAATTAACCTTCTACCACAATGAACACAAAATGTTATTATCTAGAACATACTTTCTTCCATAAGCAACGATGAGGTGCAATCATAAGACTTAGACTACTTTCTTTACTTCAGCTCAACAAATTTGGCATGTTTTACTTCAGGCAGGAAACCAGTCAAGAGTGCTAAGTTTACTTAAGACTCCATAAAATCAGGTCTGCCATCAGTTATGATTTTGAGGTACAACCATTTTAAGTCAAACACAAAAATATATTTAAGTAAACAAATCACTGAGGTATTTATCTCTTCAAAGAATTTTGTTGTTGTTGTTGTTGTAGGGTTTAAAGCCATTTTCCAGCACAAGATAGGCTATACATGGTGGCCAGTATAAATGGTGGAGGAAGAACCCGGGAAAACCCCGGAAAGAACCACCGACCCACGAGAAGCTACTGGCAAGCTTTCTCACATACCCACATTGGCCGAACCTGAGACTTGAACCCACGCAGACAGAGGTGAGATGGCAATGATCTGTAACGTTGAGCGCTTTAGACCACTCGGCCACTCGGGGCCCCAAAGAATTTTGTCAATTTACATTCAAATAACAGCAAAAAATTAATACTCAGTTATTCTATGACAATGAGTCCTCATCCAGGTAGCTGACATAAGTTTCGAGTCACAATCTGTGTTTCACATGCTAAGATCTGCTGTTAATTCTAACCAGGTTCTTGCTATCTGATCATGTTCGCAGTCAATATGTATTGCTTTGGACTCCTAACAAAAAACAATAGTTTTTAAGTTAATTTGGTATCCACTGTAAGTACACAAAAAACAACATCAATCTGCCCTGAAAACAGTCAATTACAAACTGTTGTGCCTAAAATGCAATACAAATTTGGTTCAGCTGATGCATTGCTTTTCCCTCTGCCCAACATACATGACATTTAATCCTCAGTGAGAATCATAGTGTTCTAAAACTGATCCCATTTATATCACAATGTTATTTTCAGGGCTAGACAAATCTATTGCCCAAACAGCCAAGACAAGCTAAAACATATGCTATGCAGGTGTACTTCACCAGGAGCATACCTGGCTGGGCTAGCTTTTATCCAGTGAAATATTTATATATGTTTTCTTTCTAATAAAAATTGTTCAATGTCAATACTCTCAGTATTATAATTAGATGTTGCCATTGCTCTAATCAATGAGCCCCTGTTTGTTACCCGAGTCCAAGTTGTCAAGAATTGGTGTAACAAAAACATTCAATCTTTGTCAGATTGATAATGTGGAAAAAAATTATTTATATTTATATTCTTTATATTTATATTCTGGAAAGACATTTTCAGTTAATGAATATTTGATAAATCAACCATCATATAAACCATTATTGTCTTTCTTTTAATGTAAGGCTCTATGAAAGTACTACAGTTAGATGTTGGTCACGGACAAATAAAAACCAGCTCATTTAAAATCTGTATAACCTACTCTCCTAACATGAGAGCAGCACAACCAACAGCCATGTAACCACTGACAATCATACATGGATAAGAATGAGAACTTCTTACTGATAAAAATTCCAGGCAAATCAAGCAAAAGCACTAAACCCATGCCCAGGAGGAAGTTGTGCTAACATCTACTGGACCTGTTGATCGGTGTCACAGAATTGTATAAATCTATTTCTTTATTAAATACATGTACTCGGGTTTCATTTCTTGTGTACAACGATACCCGAGGGTGATTGATGTATATTCTACATTACTTCGAAACAGTGAGTTCGGTTCATCCTATGCTGCACGCGCGAAGTGCTTTCGATGGGAAAACCCAAATACATGAATTGCACAGACGATGTAAAGCCACATTATCTGTGTATAAATGCCTCACAGTAAGATCAAATCGACACATTACGGAACCTTTTGTCAGTCGGCAGTCTACTTAGAGACCTGCATATCTCCAGCTGTAGAGGTATGTAAGTTATTTATTTTTCTTATGTGTATTGTAAGTTATAGCTATTGTACTACCACGTTCATTTTTGTATAATTTCTGTAGCTTCGACTTGCGTAGTATAATGCTAATATTTTCTATTCGTGTCTGTGACTTAGCAAGAACTTTACAAAGTTGCATTTAGTTAAGAAACGTCTAGTGCTATAGGAATCGTATGATTCACAGGTTCACTTCTGAACCTGTTTATTGTTTTGTAATGCAGGACTGATAATGTATTTTTTATAACTTTCCATATATAACGTCATTATGTGTTACCGTATATGCCCGTGTCATGCATAGTACACGGTATTGGATGTATTTTCAGCTGATGGGAGCTGATCCATAGTGATCAGAGCTGACCATGGTGATTAGAACTGACCGTGGCAGCTGTGGAGCTGATCCATGGGGATCAGAGCTGACGGTAGCTGTGGAGCTGACCATGGTGGTCAGGGTTGACGAAGTACCAGCTAAAGAGCTGACCATGGAAGCTGACCATGATGGCTGTGGTGCTGGCCATCGCGGCTGTGAAGCTGATGATGGAGCTGGCAACGGAGCTGTTTGGACGGCGGCCGTGCAGCTGAGTGAAGTGTGTTACGGGTCAAGTAGCAGGTGATCGGACGTTGCAGACCAAAGTGGTGGACGCTAATTGCTTGTTTGACCTAGGAATGAATGGTGGTCGGTGACTACCTATAACCTTTGCTTGATTGGCCAGTGTGACTGGTAGCAAAGTGTGATGTTGAAGGAGTGTTTGTGTTGCTCCATACATGCAATCTTTTGGCCGTGGGCTAATTTCGGGGTCTTGTTATACCCAGTGTTTAGGAAGTGAAGAGTTATCTTGTGATATCTGCCTTATTATCATTTTACTATTTGAGTAAAATATCAGTTCACTATTTTGAGTGAGTAAAATTATCAGTTCACTATTTTGAGTGAATACTTCATTTGTTTTGCAGTTGTGTAAAACTCATTCTTTTCATTTTGTGATATACCGTGAATCATTCTTTCTTTTTGTCCTTGTACTTTATAAGATCATACATTTGTATTTGTTTTTGTTGCATTAGTAGGTTCGTGCAAATTATGTTAATTCGTCCAATATTTGGACCCATACACACACGTATCAATCATATTTCGTTTCTTATTTAAATCATACATCATTAAATATTGTATTTGTATTACCATCAACAGTGTTTTGTTGTTAATCCGAAATCCCAACTCGGTTATCTTGTTACAAATGGTGTCAGAAGTGGGATCATCTCGGATTTAACAGTGCACTACTGTTTCATTATTCTTGTATGGGTTTTTTTTGTGTATTTCAGACGCTCTTGACAAGACTGAGGTTAAGTAGCCATTTAACTTTACTTTCCTTTCGTACACATTTCATTTTTTTTTTTTTTCCTTTCGTTAAGGAAAATATGGTTGTTTATTGAAATTTTAGTAATTATACCTTTTGGCATTATACTGCACTTTAGGTTGGTCATTATCTGATTTTTTGAAATGTCATCAATGAAAGAACTTGTGGAACTGGGGAAACAGTTTGGCTACGAGGGGGAATCTCTTAAAGCTTTTGTTCGTGAAGAACAGGCTAGGGAAAGGGACCCGAGGTTAAAGGAGAGGGAAATAGAAAGGGAGAAACTGGAGGTAGAAAGGGAAGCCAAGCGGGAGTTGATAGAATTAGAAAAAAAGGCCGGAAGGGAGAGATTAGAGATAGAACGACAGGTAGAGCGGGAAAGAAGGGAAGCCGAAGAAAGAAAAATGGCTTTTAAAAAGAAAAAGATAGAATTAGAAAAACAGGCCGAAAAGGAAAGGATAGAATGGGAAAAGCAAGCAGAAAGGGAAAAGGTACAACTACTAACAGAATTAGAAGATAGGAAGTTAGAAAGGGAAAAACAAGGGAGGTTAGAAGCTTTGGAGATAGAAGAGAGAAATAGGGACAGGGAGTATCAAAGAAATTCTGTGCTACTGTAAACCAAACGGGAGAGGGAAATCGAAAGGGTTTAATGTATAGAGAGTATACTACTCCTGATGGTAGGAAGTGTTTGCAATTAGTTGTTCCCCAGAAATTTAGGTCGCATGTACTCAAGGTTGCGCATGAGTTGAGCATGGCGGGTCATTTAGGTGTAAAGAAAACATCTGATAGGGTAATGCGAGAATTCTATTGGCCGGGTGTCAACAGCGATGTAGTGCGGTTTTGTCGTTCGTGTGATGTTTGCCAGAAAACGGTCTCTAAGGGGAGGATAACTAGAGAACCGTTAGGTCAGATGCCCCTGATAGATACTCCGTTTAAAAGAGTGGCCGTTGACATTGTAGGACCCATATTTCCACATACCGATCGGAAAAACCAATACATTTTAATGTTAGTAGATTACGCCAATAGGTACCCTGAAGCCATAGCTTTGCCATCAATCAAAACCGAACGTGTAGCTGAAGCGCTCGTGGACAGGTTCAGCAGGGTCGGAGTGCCCGAAGAGGTTCTTACAGATTGTGGAGCGTAATTCACCTCAGATCTCATGGCAGAAATAAGCAGGCTGTTGTCCCTTAAACAGTTGCGCACAACACCTTACCACCCTATGTGCAATGGGTTAGTAGAAAAATTCAACGGGACGTTGAAGCAAATGTTGCAACAGATGTGTGCGGAAAGACCTAAGGATTGGGATAGGTATCTGAATGCAATTCTGTTCGTGTATCGTGAGGTTCCTCACGAAAGTTTAGGTTTCTCCCCGTTTGAGCTATTGTACGGTAGGACAGTTCGTGGTCCTATGCGTATTCTACGCGAACTGTGGTCAGACGAAGTCGCGAACAAAGAAATTAAGACCACTTACCAATACGTTGTAGATTTGCACGAAAGGTTAGAGAGTACATGTCAAATGGTGCCAGACGAACTTGCGAAATCTAGTCATAAGTACGCGAAGTACTACAACCGTGGAACGCGGAGCAAGAAGTTTGATAAAGGTGATCAAGTGCTGGTGCTTCTCCCTACGAATAAAAACAAGCTGCTAGTCCAATGGAAAGGACCATATGAAGTAAAAAAAGTGAAAGGCGAAATGGACTACATCACTGACATGGAAGGTAAGCCCAAGATATTTCACGCCAATATGCTGAAACTTTACGTAGACAGACCTAGTCAAATAATTGATAAAGGGGTCTTGAACATAGTATGTGTAGCGGTGACAGAGGATAGGTCGTGTGACGAATCGGAATTCGTCTCCAGTATTGAAATGCCCCTTGAATACCCCATTGACATAGGGAAAGTGGGTATAAACCAGATCAATGTATGCCCGGATTTATCCGAGGGTCAGCGTACACAGATCTCGGAGGTTTTGTCCAAATACCCGGACGTGTTCACAGACAAACCAGGCCGTACTGGATTAATTCAACATGAGATCAAGCTGAATACCTCAGAGCCGATCAGGATTAAAGAATATCCAATACCCTTTAATGCACGGGAGACCATCAACGAAGAAGTGGGAAAAATGTTAGCCCAGGAAGTGATCGAACCTTCTAGTTCCCTGTACTCGTCCCCCGTTGTGTTAGTTAGAAAGAAAGACGGGACAAACCACTTTTGCATTTACTTTCAGCAACTGAACAAAATCACTGTGTTCGATGCAGAGCCAATGCCGGACATCAAAAGTTTATTTTCAAAGTTGGCAGGTTCTAAATACATTTCCAAGCTAGACCTTACAAAGGGATATTGACAGGTACAAATCGCTGATAATGCCCGCGAGTTAACGGCATTTGCGACTCCCAAAGGTCTTTATCAATTTAAACTCATGCCTTTTGGTTTAGTCAACGCCGGTGCGTCGTGCATTCATCTCATGCGCAAACTGCTTAACGGTATGGAAAACGTCGACAGTTTTGTAGATGATATCTTTATTTATACATATACCTTGGAGGAATATGTTAAGATATTAAGGGATCTATTTGATAGACTTTGCACAGCTAATCTTACAGCTAGGCCCACCAAATGTAGTGTAGGATATTTTAACCTAGAATGTTTGGGCCATCTTGTAAGTGGACTAGGCCAGTTGAAACCACATCCAGACAAAATAGGAGCAATCAGAGATGCACCTAGACCGGAAACCAAGAAACAAGTAAGATCTTTCCTAGGTTTCATTGGGTTTTACAGGAAATTTGTCCCCAATTTTGCGGCTATTGCCAGCCCATTAACAGACTTGACTAGGAAAGGGCAACCGAATAAAGTTCCCTGGGGTGCTTGCCAGGAAAATGCGTTTAACGCTTTAAAACAGAAACTGATAAGTGCACCAATCTTAAAGTTGCCAGAATTGAACAAAACTTTTGTGCTGAGGACTGATTCGTCTGATACGGGACTTGGGGCTGTTTTGCTACAAGAGCAGGAGGGGATGAAATTGCCCATTGCTTATGCAAGTAGGAAATTGCTTTCTAGGGAGCAAAATTACTCCGTGATTGAGAAGGAGTGCCTAGCCTTGGTATGGGGGATAGGAAAATTCCATACGTAACTTTTCGGGAGGGAGTTTAACTTACAGACGGACCATCAGCCGCTCTTATACCTGAATAAAGCAAAGGTCTAAAACGCAAGATTGATGCGTTGGACATTGTCTTTGCAACGGTATAGTTTCCAGATCGAGGCGATTCGAGGGTCGGAAAATGTGGGTGCTGATTTTTTATGTAGGGTGTAATTAGCAGATCATTTTCGTTCAGTATTCAAAATTGGATGTTTTAATAATTGTTTATGTTCACATTCTGTGATTTTTCTAAAAGTGTTGCCACTTTTTTTTAAGGGGGGAGGTATTGTCACGGAATTGTATAAATCTATTTCTTTATTAAATACATGTACTCGGGTTTCATTTCTTGTGTACAATGATACTCGAGGGTGATTGATGTATATTCTACATTACTTCGAAACAGTTAGTTCGGTTCATCCTATGCTGCACGGGCGAAGTGCTTTCGATGGAAAAACCCAAATACATGAATTGCACAGACGATGTAAAGCCACATTATCTGTGTATAAATGCCTCACAGTAAGATCAAATCGACACATTACGGAACCTTTTCAGTCGGCAGTCTACTTAGAGACCTGCATATCTCCAGCTGTAGAGGTATGTAAGTTATTTATTTATTTCTTATGTGTATTGTAAGTTATAGCTATTGTACTACCACGTTAATTTTTGTATAATTTCTGCAGCTTCGACTTGCGTAGTATAATGCTAATATTTTCTATTCGTGTCTGTGACTTAGCAAGAACTTTACAAAGTTGCATTTAGTTAAGAAACATTTAGTGCTATAGGAATCGTATGATTCACAGGTTCACTTCTGAACCTGTTTATTGTTTTGTAATGCAGGACTGATAATGTATTTTTTATAACTTTCCGTATATAACGTCATTACGTGTTACCGTATATACCCGTGTCATGCATAGTACACGGTATTGGATGTATTTTCAGCTGATGGGAGCTGATCCATGGTGATCAGAGCTGACCATGGTGATTAAAACTGACCGTGGCAGCTGTGGAGCTGATCCATGGGGATCAGAGCTGACGGTAGCTGTGGAGCTGACCATGGTGGTCAGGGTTGACAAGGTACCAGCTAAAGAGCTGACCATGGAAGTTGACCATGATGGCTGTGGTGCTGGCCATCGCGGCTGTGAAGCTGATGATGGAGCTGGCAATGGAGCTGTTTGGATGGCGGCCGTGCAGCTGAGTGAAGTGTGTTACGGGTCAAGTAGCAGGTGATCGGGCATTGCAGACCAAAGTGGTGGACGCTAATTGCTTGTTTGACCTAGGAATGAATGATGGTCAGTGACTACCTATAACCTTTGCTTGATTGGCCAGTGTGACTGGTAGCAAAGTGTGATGTTGAAGGAGTGTTTGTGTTGCTCCATACATGCAATCTTTTGGCCGTGGGCTAATTTCGGGGTCTTGTTATACCCAGTGTTTAGGAAGTGAAGAGTTATCTTGTGATATCTGCCTTATTATCATTTTACTATTTGAGTAAAATATCAGTTCACTATTCTGAGTGAATACTTCATTTGTTTTACTATTTGAGTAAAATATCAGTTCACTATTTTGAGTGAGTAAAATATCAGTTCACTATTTTGAGTGAATACTTTTGTTTTACTATTTGAGTAAAATATCAGTTCACTATTTTGAGAGAATACTTCATTTGTTTTGCAGTTGTGTAAAACTCATTCTTTTTCATTTTGTGATATACCGTGAATCGTTCTTTCTTTTTGTCCTTGTACCATATAAGATCATATATTTGTATTTGTATTTGTTGCATTAGTAGGTTCGTGAGAATTATGTTAATTCGTCCAATATTTGGACCCATACACGCACGTATCAATCATATTTTATTTCTTATTTAAATCATACATCATTAAATATTGTATTTGTATTACCATCAACAGTGTTTTGTTGTTAATCCGAAATCCCAACTCGGTTATCTTGTTACAATTGGCTGGGCCACAATCACTGAACCCACCAGATTCCATTCTTGTCTCCACAAGCAAGCTCACAGTGATAAAATCTCAAATAGGTTGACTGAGTATGACAACCAACAACTTCTACTATGTCTAAGATTGAAACATTATGTCTGAATGCAAGGCTTACAGAGATACCACTTATCTCATGGGCTGAGATCATCATATGGCATACTGTATCGTTTGAGACTTCAGAGTATGCCAAATGCATTACCCACTTCAGCCACGATCATTTAGTTTATGGGGTTTTATTCCCAGCCTTCACCAGAAAAAAAAAATATGTCATGCTCACAATGTTTTTTTTCTTCTCATGCACTTTAGATAATGCTTGAGAGCATAGACAGGGTCTTGCCTTGCCATCCTCTCTTTGATGGCACACTGACAGCCACCAATACTTTGCTACAACACCTGGCTGCATCACAAGGAACCATGAAACATTCAATCTGAATTGATAGTTCAGGTCGATTGAAAGGTCATGCAACTCACTCACTCTGCATGCCAAAGCTAAAGTTATCAGCACAATACTTAATAAAAGGTTCAATCTGACTTGAACTGCACCACATCAATTGCTCCTCCAGCCTTCTGTGTTCTAGCGATTGTAATCGCTGGATGTTGTGTTTGCAGAGGTATCATCAACATGAGTCCAGAGTGATTTCCCTGCTTTGAGATGCATTTTCATATTGTTGCAGATTTTGAAAGATGGCCCAATGGTCACAGATTAGGTCTCCACTTGGATCACATGACCAATGTTACAGAAGCCCAATAAAGCGATCAAGGACTACAACATCCACTACCACATTAAGCAAACTATGTCAGCAAAGGAATTCTCTAGCCAGATGGACTGCTCCAAATAGGCATGGAACCTACCATTGCATGAACTCAATTCTCATTCCTGGGGAACACATTCTTTTACTTGAACATTGATTCCAGGCCTAGTCAACCAAATCTTGAAAGGGAATGGGAATGGAGATATTCTTGTTGACAAGGAGATTGCACAGTCTCCACTGATGAGTGCTGTGTTGTAGATGAAGAATGGCCAAAGGCTTCGTTGGGGCAATGAACATGATAGAGTCCCCAAGAAACTTTTTGTGTCCCCATGACATAATGATAAGTCTTCCCCATTCGGCCATGAAAGATTGGAGCCTTTTCCCTACCAGGATCTGTGATAAGGGTGGGAATGGCGGCCTGTATGTATGTCACTGAAACAGAGATGGTCTCGTGGTATGCTGCTGAAAATGGCTGATCCCCCTCTGACACTTACATTTAGTTGTAGGATTGTTTCCCAGTGGCATGTACTCTAAGGACATCCCTGTGACTTTGTTGGTTGCCTTGCAAATCCTTCCACTGTAGCTGAGGCTCAGAGGGAAGGTGGCATGTTGTAAATTCCATCAACCTGATCATTAAAGAGGAGAACAGATTATGAAGGTTGCAAGTGTATCTTGGGCCATGAATGGTTTATAAGGTGGAGGTAAACAGCTCTGCATCCTTTTACCACCTGTTCTATGTTCCTAGCTGTTATTGCAGCTAAAGTATGTTGTGACTGTGTTATAAAGTGGACTATCCTATGAATATGCCCCCACTTATTCCATTGGCTAAACTTGTGGAGCAGCCTGAAATGATGCTGTGAATTATCATGTATATGTTGTGGTCATGTGGACCCTATGATTCCTTACATATAGCCTAGTCCAGTCAAAATGGAAGTAGGTCAACTGTGTGGGGAGGACATCGTCTGATTCATTATATTGGGATGGCTTATACAGGATGTCTGATCCATGTAACCAGTCCATGCATCTGCTGTGTGAGAGTCTTTTGGAGACGAGCCTTGTGGAGGTGACCTTTAAAGATTCCAGTTTTGGAAGCAATTGAAAGGGGAATCTTCCACAGATAATTTTCAACTGATGTCAGAATTGTAGACCTGGCAGGCAATGTAGAGAAAAGACTGATGGCATTTGGGTGGGACACTTCAGTTCAAGCCTGCATGGCAAAGTTCACTCATCCAAGTAGGATCTAGGAATGACAAGGGAACTTGAATACCAGGATTGTCGTTTATAGATTAAGGTAGTGAAGTTGACATTTTCTGTGCTACCTGCAAAGTAGTTGACGATGGTGGCCCAATCCACATGTAGCACTGATAAATCAGATCCTGTTAAATCTAATGTGTCACTGAGAACAGTGGATGGCAGAAGCTTGAGGGCGAGTGAAGACACATCTCTTCTTCTTGTTGTTGTTGTAGTTCTTAACGCCATTTTTCAGCACACGATAGGCTATACATGGCGGCCAGTATTAATGGTGGAGGAAGAAACCGGGAAATACCCGGAAAGAACCACCGACCCATGAGAAGCTACTGGCAAGCTTTCTCACATATCCACATTCGCCGAATCTTAGACTCGAACCCACACAGACAGAGGTGAGATGGCAGTGATCTGTAACGGAGAGTGCTTTAGACCACTGGGCCACTCGGGGCCCCCAGACATCTCTTGAAAACTGAGACCCCAAAATGGACATAGTATGCCAGAAGTGTTTTGTAGATATTATGCAGGTAAGATTGATCCATGAGGGTATCTATATAAACTGTACATTTTCCACAGGGAGTGCCTAGCAACACAATGAGGTTAGACTGATCCAATGCAAGTCATGAACTGGAGAAGTTCATTTTCTGGTGGCTGATACTGTATGATCAATTATGGGCAATGTCCACTGCAATCAGATTCATATGCCAAGTCATGAAGGAACATGGTCATCTTGGCTTGCATGAAGTTGCCCAGTCCTTGACATTGGGATGATGTATGGAATATTGATCTATGTATCCAGTCCATAATTCTGACATGCCAAACTGTCACTGATCCTTGTTGCTGCTCTCCATCTTCCCATCCAGAAAAGACATCATTCAAACCCTTGTGTGCAAGCAGATGTTTTCACCTCCAAACTATGATTGACTTCTGTCCATAATATGCATGTCCAACATGTATTCAAGGGATGACAACTAGAGAACTACACATGTTGAGAGGATGTCATACTGACCTCACCCTTAATCTAATATGCAAGACAAAATAGAGCAGACCCTATATACATTTAGTGCAGTGAGCATCCTGTTTTTTGAATCCATGCAGGGTTGCCCACTATGATAAATACCTGTAGCGTGGTGCACTTGACTGGTACAGATAGAGAACTGGAAGACAAATAATCAATTTTAGTAACAGCTTACCCATAGGAAGGCCAATTGTTTAGATGCCTATACAGATAAAAATCACTCAAGCATCACTTACAGTAACATGCATGAGCTGGATGCTACTGAGTAATCCATGCATATAAAACTGACCTTTACTTATCCAACCAAAGCAGAAGCTAAAAAGTAAGATAAACAAGTTTTCTACATTACAAACAAACACCTGCATATAAATATGGAGCTGAAACACCATTATGAAACAATTTTACCTGTAGGTAAAGTCCCAATTATGTTCTATACAGGTAAAATCAATAAAGGGTCATGTATATGACTATGAATTAGTGCTATCAGATGGCCTAATGAAGACTTGTTGTTGTTGTTGGGTTTAATGACATTTTCAGCACAAGACAGGCTATACATGGCAGCCAGTATAACTGGTGGAGGAAGAACCCTGGAAAACCCCAGGAAGAACCACTGACTCACGAGAAGCTACTGGCAAGTTTTCTCACGTACCCACGTTAGCCAAGCACGAGACTCAAACCCATGCAGACAGAGGTGAGATGGCAGTGATCCAGAACAGTGAGCGCTTTAGACCACTTGGCAACTCAGGGCCCCTCCTAATGAAGGCAATTAAGTGACAATATAATATCAATTCACAATATTACCTGTAGGTAAAGTCAGTGATGCCTGGTGCATAGATTCTAAGATTGCATTAGTATAGACCTTACATGTATGTATCCGGATGTAGAGGAAATTATACATATGCTAAGGGTTTTCTATAGTCCACTACAGACTTGCATGCATATATCAATTAAAACTATAGCCAGAACTGTTGTGAAGTCACACTAGCTACCCATGCAAGTACCTAAATACTATTAAGTGATGGCAAAATGATAACTGTAAAGGCTGAACTTTGTCATCATAAGAAAAAAGAAAAGTTGGAAAGATTGATGGTGTATACATTAAGACTCCTCCAACTTGTAAGTGTAGAACTTCCCCAAAACCGTGATGATTTTGTGAGGTCCATCTTGATGAGAGTGTGCTGTTTGGCAGAAGTAGTAACTGAGGTATTCATGGGATTTGGCACCAATCCCTATACCAAAGGGAGATAACTCTGCCCAACCACCACCACCCTAGGTGGGTAGATAACTTTTAGCTTCTTTTAGCTAAAAATGTTATCCGGGAGGAAGGGATTTGCGAGTAGTAATAGTTCTCATAGGGTATTAATATTGGGTAACATATTTAAAGAAGAAATAGCTATTCTTATTCTAGTGATTATGCCAACAAATATGTTCCCAATAACATGTTCTCTTTTAGTATTACAAAAATGAGCAGTAAGTTGATGGATAAACTGCAACTATAATAATAATAATAATAATAATAATAATAATAACAACAACAACAATGACACCACTACCAATGGACCCAAATCTGGGGTTAGTAATCAGTAATACAATCAGTAATACTATTAATGACAAAGTAATGTATGTCTAGTCCTCTCATTGATTACAGTTAAACACCTGTGGCTTATTTTTAACATCTTAAACATGAATCATGCAAAATTTACTTAATATAAAGGCACTCTAAAATGTGAAGCTGGCATATTTGATTAAAAAAGGGGGCAAGGTAAGGATAATTGTGTTTATGTTCCATGGAAAAAAGGTATAATATATGACAACATTATGTATGGGGAGATGTTTTAGTCAGGCAAGTTTTGTTGCTGGGGAAGTAACATTTATCTGTATTTGTATTTGTAATTTTCTAGCCCTGATATTTGTATCCAACCAATGTTATAATGGGGTTTAATTGTATATAAATGTCAAAATGTTTGTCAATAAATACCCTTATTGATCCTAGAACTATATATATATGCCATACTGAACATTTGCAAAATTAAAATAACTGATATAAATATTATCCCCAAAAGGCCGATTAAGTTCTCTGTCTCAATACACAGTGGCATAATATGCTAAGTGTTTCTTTATTGACTGTATTTATTTTATCATGCCAGCTTCTTTTTAGTACACAAAACTAGCAAACCTTGTATAGTTGTTCTTTATTTCTGTTTACAGCAATAATCTTGGATTTTCTGTTCAGAATTCTTCCATAGGACAATCTAAAGTCACAAACAGCACCTTGAAAAAGATATTTAAAAAACTGAGAAATGATGAGAAAATTAGTCACATAAATACATCCATGCCTCCACCATATCCCACACCTACCCCAAGATGAAGATGGGTCAACAATAATAAAACAAGATGCATAACTCCTCTGAAAATAGTATGAATAAAATGATTGGTCAATATCTTCATTTGGTGAGTACAGTATGTGCTAAGATTCACAGCAATTCACTATTTAAAATATTGAGAATGCCTTTGGCTTGGAGAGTTGAAATGATACAAATTTACATAAGACCAGATGGAAGAACACAGCCCATATGACATTGCTAAAAACAATTAGATCACAAAAATGGCTTGGATTGTCAGAAGATAAACTTGATGATGTTATCCGGTACAGCTGCAAAGCTAAAATCTAGCAACACCTGGTGCCAAGGGGAGGTAATGGGCACGAGTTATTGCCCTTTCTCTAGTGAAATGGAAAAAGATGATTTTCATCTTCTAGCAGGGCTGGATTCGCAAGGTAGCAGGCTAACATCCCTAATATAATGTGATTGGGGAACACATTCAAAGGAGAAATCTGGCAGTAAAACAGTATGAATAAAATGATTGGTCCATAAGACCAGCTGGAAGAACACAGCCCCTATGATATTGTTATTCATGGTCTCATTGTACACATATTGCTCTAAATAATATTTACAATAATTTTCTAAATATTCTTTTCTTTACATGTCACTAGAGAATTCTGATGAACATTTTCGACATTATTTGAGAATTATTTTGATTTCCTTTTAAAAACTTTGTCTAATATTTTTTCAAGCATTACCATCAGTAGAACAATACTGAAGGGAATAACTACTAGGTCTAATAAATTTACTTAAATGTTTCAGGTGCCACCCTTGACATATAAAATGGACATGAAAAGCCAGTGGATATATACTTTGAATTCAATTTTAGTAACAACATACAGTTGTTTTTCTTACAACAAACTACATTTGGTAACATAGAATGGATTCTGTGTCATAAGCAAAGGTACTGCTCTTCCAAAACTCACACAAATTTGTCAATATATGCACCTCTTGATGAGAACCATAATATGTGCCAAGTTTCAGAGCCATTAATAACAAGAGTCCCTTGAAGGAGATTGACACTCTACTGGCTGAAAAGAATTTCAAGGAATCCAAGATAACAAAAAACTATTTCTTTTTAAAAACACCGAGTGCTGAAACTATCTCTGATATTCTTGAGTGATAAAAAGATTTTCAAATTGGCCACTGCGACACCCATATTGGACATCTGATTGACACGTTTCATTTGGGACCAACTAAACATCACAAATATGTAACTTACCTTACACTCTGTTAGCAATTCAACATCATCATCTCCTCGAATAATAGGCTGATGTTCCTTAAATTTGAACAATTTCAATACTATTTTATTAGATAAACATCACTGTAGCCAACCTGCTAGGATTACTACATCAGCTTCTTTAAGAGCCTCCCCTCTCCTCTGCCTGATCTGGAGATCACTGTACTGACCCAGCAAACCTCGAGCCATTCCACCAAGGAAACATGGGATACCCATGCTCTGAAATTTAATTGAATAAGCATAAAGATACACAAGTACCATATTTACCCATTTACAAGGCATGAAGATAAAAAGTAAATACCATATTTACAAATATATAAGGCATAAAGATCAACAAGGGCCATATTTAGCAATTTATAAGGCATGAAGATAAGTAAATACCATATTTACCCATTTATAAGGCATGAAGATAAGAAAGGACATATTTACCCATCTATAATGCAAAATGTTATGTAAATACCATATCTACCCATTTATAAGGCATGAAGATAAGTAAATACCATATTTACCAATATATAAGGCATAAAGGTCAACAAGGGCCATATTTAGCTATCTATAAGTCTTGAAGATAAGAAAGTATATATTTACCCATCTAAAAGTTATGAAGATACAGAAGTAACATATTTGCCAATCTATAAGACAGGAAGACATACAAGTACCATATTTACCCTTCTCCAAGTTATGAAGATACATAACTACCATATTTACCCATCTATAAGATATCAAGATACATAAGTACCATATTTACTCATCTATAAGGCATCAAGATACATTAGTACCATATTTACTCTTCTATAAGGCATCAAGATACATAAGTACCATATTTACCCATCTATTAAGCCTGAAGATAACCAAGTGTCATAGTTATCTATCTGCAAGGCATGAAGATACATAAATACATATTTACAAATCTATATTAACCACCCCAGTGGCCTAAGTGGTTACAGTATCCACCTCTGATGCAGGAGGTCACAGTTTAAACCTGGCCAAGTCATACCAATGACTTCTGAAAATGGTACCAGCAACTGCCTTGCTTGGCATTCAATATTAAGAGGTTAGTGTTAGAACTGGTCAGGTGACTGGAGGGACATGCTGCTACATGTCTGTGGCATGATGCCCCAGTGCTAGATCTCACTATAAACTTCCTCACTACTGACATCGTAGCAATATGACTAAAACTGTTAAAGCTATGTTATGTTTGTGTGACCTTCTGCCCAGCAAGACAGATGGATCTATCACTAAGATCTCTCCTTGTTATTGTAATTGTATGTATCTGCAGGCATGTTAGGATGTATTGTTAAGACCTCTGTAATTGTAGAAAGATGAAGCATAGACCTGGTGAGACAGACAGATTGATTACTAAGAGTCTGTGACTGAAATTGTATGTAGCTTTAAGCATGTCAGGATGGACAGAGCTATCATTAAGATATCCTTCATTTTAGAAAGATAAACCTGTAGGCCTCGAGAGGAGGACAGATCTTTCAGTAAGACTGACTGATTGAGACAGTTGGACTGACTGGATGGCTGAGTCAAATGGTTGGACAATTGTGGACGACTCTGGATGTTGATGTGATAGTATGGGATGGATTCGATAGAAACCTCATATGCCTGTAGTAACATACTTGAAAACCATGCTCAGACTTTCTTGGGGAATAATGCCACCTGGGCTGCCTAAATATGGGAGTACACTCTCAATGCATCATAACTATTTGTAGGAATATCAAATTTGGGTTATCATCACCCTTTTTTCTTGCACTGGTAAACCCCAAACAGCATTCTCATGTGTCATTAATTTTTATTTATGTGCCCTGTAATAGTTTTTTTCTTCACCCAGAATTGCAATACAGCCAAGAATGTGCAATTGTACAAAGGCTTGCCCTTACCTCCAGTGCTGTGCGAAGTTGGTCTACAGGTACAGGTGGAAGAGTAGCCTGGGAGCCTACCAGTATGAGGGGCTTCTTGGCCCGTGATAAAATCTCAATACTCTTCTGAACTGAAGTAATAAAAAAGATCTATTTCAACCAATGTTCCACAAATAAAAGGGAACAAAGAAGACTCAATGGAAAATGCGTGAGATGTTATACATACTTTATGTAACTAAATCTATGTGTAAGTTATCCAATTTCCAAAATGAACATGTAGAAGAAAAAGTGGATAATTTTTTCTGGTTCTAAATGTACAAATTGAGAATCAATACATAATCATCTAAGTGACTTAACGACAAATTCTTATTATAAATAATGCTTCTAGATTGTTCACAAGTTTAGTAAAGGCTAACAGAAATTTTGACTGGTCAACTGCTTTTGCAACACTATACTTTTAGCAAATGAATCACAATGCGACATTACAAGCATTTCATTGACCAGGATTTGCTAGTGTTTAATTTATGGTTTGAATACAATAAAATTGGAAAATTGGAATCTGATCCTAAATTGCATAATTTAAAGCTAAAAAAAAGAAATAATTCTGACAAAATTGGAATGGTTGGCATAATTTGCAATCAACTGGTACAACCAAGAAAAGGAGCTGACAGGAATTCAAATCAGATGATGTTCAACAAATGTTTACATTAAATATAAGGATATACTAATATACAGATGGAAATGACATGCATCCTAGATAAGATCAAAGGCTATTACTCAAAAAGGATAATCATGGGGGTCATTTTATTGGACCAAAGAAAGAGAAATTCTACATACTCTGATTCTGGGTAGCTATGGGTTGATGGACTTGAAGTGGAGTTGTGTCCCTTTTCTCCCATGCTCCTGCAAACAGGTCATCCACATAGTTCTGCAGATACCTGTGAGAAAAAGTACACAGAAATCAGGTACTGTCAAAGGATGAGTAAAATCAATGCCTTCTTTTTCCTGGAGGAAATAACCACACAAAACATCCATACATTATGAATCTAATAATCTCTTCTGTTAAGACTGAAATTAAGCAAAGCACTATAGGAATTATGTTGATAAAAGATGTGAAGTAATGACATGAAAGGCATCACTGGTTAAAAAAAAATGACAGGAGGACAAAGTGGACCTGATATCACTCATTTGGGGAGTTTACAGTTTGTGAATGCACCTACTGATAGGAAAGAAGAGCTTGGAATAAGAAGTTGCTACACTGTCTATTAATATTGGTGCCTTTTATCTTCCTTCCACATAAAGATCATTTCTTTACATAAAAATGACAAGTCACTTATACAACCAGCATTTTTTCCTAGATCTTTCCTTGCCCTTACTGACTAGACACTAATTCGAAACTTGGAAACTGTTCATATCCCTACATTTTAAAGTGCATATAGCTAGCTGGCATTATAAAGGGATTTCATTATGGATTACTGGTCTGTCTTTACTCACCTGAGACCCATCACCTGGAGTCATAAAATGGAAACCACTGAGATCCCCACCCAAGCGAGCCACAGTGGTTCAGTGGTTAAGGCACTGGAGTCAGGACCAGATAGATGCAGGTTTGATTCCCACCATATGATGAGCCAGGATCTTGTGCATCTCAGTCATAATCAAACTCATCTGTGATTTTGATGAGACAAGTTTACACACCAAATCTGGTCAGAAACATGGGCACTATGAGTTTCAAATATTCAAATTCAAGCTTCAAATACAAGCAGTAGAGCTATCAAAATTCACATTCAAGCTCCAAATATATACAATAGAGCTTCAAATATGCACATTCAAGCTCCAAATATATGCAGCACAGCTTCAAATATGCACATTCAAGCTCCAAATATATGCAACAGAGCTTCAAATATGCACATTCAAGCTCAAAATATATGCAGTAAAGCTTCAAATATGTACATTCAAGCTTCAAGTACATGCAGCAGAGCTTCAAATATTCACATTCAAGTTCCAAACATATGCAGTGGAGCTTAAAATATGCACATTCAAGCTTAAAATATATGCAGCACAGCTTCAAATATGCACATTGAAGCTCCAAATACATGCAGTAGAGCTTCAAATATGCACATTCAAACTTCAAATACATTCAAGCTTCAAGAAATGCTTTTATATTAAGGCCTCACTGGTTTGCCAGTTTGTTGGATTATGCCAAATGGGCTTTTGATTTCACATGATGGAAAACCTGACTGTATGTAATGAAGAGCTCCATTTCAAGCATTAAAGAAATTATGTGACTTCAAAGTATCTTCTTGGCTCTCTTGGGTTTGTGTAACTAAGCTTCTTGATAGGGACGTTTTCTGTGTTACTGCAACAATGGTTTGCCATACATCTCAGAGGTAGGCAAAGAGTACATGTGTTTGATCTTGGAGACCTTAAGTCATGACTAATTCATTTTGCAAGAAACTGATTTAAAATTTGTCTTTATGCTAACAACAAAATGAAGATAACAAACTCCTAACTTCTTGGGAGGGAGAGAGAGAGAGAGAGAGAGAGAGAGACACACACACACACACACACACACACACACACACAAACACACACACACACATGCAAAATAAAGATTTACATTTTTTAAAAACTCACCAGTTTACCACCTTCTGCATAAGTCCTTTTCCCTTTGATTTTGCCCCCACCTCACGGTTCACAAGATGATAAGGGTAGAGGGTATCTATTGGGAACTCCACAAAAACTGGACCTGGTATCATTTTAAAAAGAAAATTCCTTATGTCTTACACAAAAGTAAACCTTTTTAAAATTAGGAAATTAATGATATCATATGCTATGAAAAGTAACAAGAATTTAAAATATCTAATTGGTAATTTCTTCAATTCAGTTAGAGCAAATTTTCTACCACTGTGACCCTGACCCCCAGGAAAAATGGGTAAATGTCATAAAATGAATGAGAATCTAGACAGCAGTTTAGGAAATATATGCAAATAAATAATGTTCACAGAGACACTGACATTAACACAAAAATGACTGCAACATTCTGCATCCCACCAATGTGAGCTTCTCAGATCATCCTTAGAGTACCACAATCAGAGCATGCCTCCCCCCTGCTCTGTACATTACACTGGCTATCCATTCGATCCAGAATTAAACACAAAATTTGTTCTCTGTGCTACGTTTCACTGACAGGCTCCAGTCCAACATACCTATCTGACCTCACCCATGTGTACACACCAGCAAGATACTTACTCTCCTCTTCTGACACTCGTATTCTCATTATTCCCACTATGAAAATGAAGTCATATGGACAACGTTCTTTTGCATACCAGGGCCCAGCAATGTGGAATGAATTGCCCACTGAACGTAGACACAAAGGCACAGTGATTCTCATTCAAGAGCACTCTTAAAACTCACCTATTTCAATTGCAAGAACAGACTTAAAGACCTAATAATGTATCCTTACCTTAAATATTTACAGCATGTTTTCTGTTTTCTAATTTTGTGGTGTTTGTTTTTATTTTTGTGATCATATCATTATATATGTTTTTTAAGTGTTGTCAAATGTTGTAAAGCGCTTAGAGCTTCTAAAGATTAGGCGCTATACAAAGTCCTCATTATTATTATTAATGAAAATAACCTGAACACTAGGTTTTACAACAAAATTAGCTTGAACAGAGGGATTTACAATAAAATTAGCCTGAACACATAGCTTTATAACAAAATTAATCTGAACAAGGGCTTTACAATAAAATTAACCCAAACACTGGGCTTTACAATAAAATTAACCTAAACGCTTGGCTTTACAATAAAATTAACCTGAACACTGGGCTATGTGGTAAGCACAACACTAATTATATGGTGCCTATAGCCATGGTATATACACAAAATATTTTTAGAAAATACTTCTATATTATACAAATTTATTTTAAATAAAGACTTCTTTAAAAATATTTAAAATGTAAAGGTGATTACTTATATAAATACTTTCATACTGAAGTCATAAAATGTAAAGAATACCACATATACTTGGCCAGAAGTCCAATCCAAGTTTAAATCTGTATAGCTCTAGATCTGCCATGACATAATCTGGGTTTATTCAGTTTGTTAGTATTAACAATTTGAACACACACAGACCCTTATTTTCCAGCCCATTATGCTATGACAGACCAGGGTCTATATTGTTTGCCACTGGTCCTAACTTATATGCTATTATATATGGTAGTCATCATTTTCAAGTCGGGAAAAAAGAGGAATGAACACTTTTCATTAAAAAAAGAACTGAACAACACTGCCATTGGTGAAGAGAACTGGTAAATACGGCCATCCTGTGGTCAGCAGTGATTAGTTCTATATGAATAACAAAGATCATAACATCATCCAGATAGAGCCATCTCTATGAATGTTACTATTTTAAATGACCTTAACTTTTAATTTTGTACCCTTGCTTGAGGAACTTGGTATAATGTGTGTGTCAGACCTGAGATAAATAAGTGAACATTCAAAAGAAAAACTTTTAGGTAAATATTTGAACAGAACATTGGTATTTGTTTGTTTACCTAGGGAGTCAGCATTTTGAAAAAGCAACAACAAATAATTATATCAGAGGAACAACATCAAAAACATCCTAAAAAAGTTGAAATTCAAACTCTGAATCACAAGGTGACCATAATGTCACATTACTCACTACATCAACATTATATAAACTGTCATTCCAGCGGCACTCTTGAAAATATATAATGTGCAATACAGCAAGTAGATGAAAATGGGATAGAATAGGGGTCATATCAAAGTCAATATAGGATAGAACAGGGGTCAAAGTAAATATGGGATAGATTAGGGTGTCATATCAAAGTCAATATGGGATAGAATACAGGTAATATCAAAGTAAATATGGGATAGAACAGGGGTCATATCAAAGTCAATATGGGATAGATTAGGGTGTCATATTAAAGTCAATATGAGATAGAATACAGGTCATATCAAAGTAAATATGGGATAGAATAGGGGTCATATCAAAGTCAATATGGGATAGAATAGGTGTGTGTGTGTGTGATCAGGATTTTTACGTAGCTTTAGCAATTTTTCAGTCATATTGCTATGATGTCTGCAGTGTGGCAGTTTATAGTGATGTCTAGCACTGGGACATCATGCCGCAGACATGTAGCATGATGTCCCACCCAGTCACATTATCCTGACACCAGGCTGACCAGTCCTAATACTAACCTCTTAATGATGACTGCCAAGTGAGGCAGCTGTTAGTACCATTTTTATAAGGATCATATCAAAGTCAATATGGAATAGAATACAAGTCATATCAAAGTCAATATGGGATAGAATTCAGGTCATATCAAAGTCAATATGGAATAGAATAGGGGTCATAACAAAGTCAACATTGGATAGAATACAGGTCATATCAAAGTAATTATGGGATAGAACGGGTCATATCAAAGTCAATATTGGATAAATAGGGGTCATATCAAAGTTAATATGGGATAGAATAGGGGTCATATCAAAGTCAACATGGGATAGAATACAGGTCATATGAAAGTCAATATGGGAAAGAATAGGGGTCATATCAAAGTCAACATTGGATAGAATACAGGTAATATCAATGCCAACAAAGCTTTTTCATATCAAAATCAACAAGAATCCAGAAAAGTCAGTGGTAGTTGTCAGACAATCTTCCATCAGGAACAGTACCATTGTAATTAATCCTGCATAGGATTATCACCTCCCCACCCCCAATCATATTGCCTGTGAAAGTTCACTCCAATATATTTCAAAATTTAGTCTTTTATTCAAGTTCTGAAGTCATTAAACATATGGAATCACCAACAGACATAAAATCTGATGATATCCTTTATTTTCTTATCACTGATGTATATCAGCCAATCAATATGACCTTGGAACAGAACTATATGACCTTGGAACAGAACCATTTAAGTTGTAGAGGTCGAGGAGTTTGCTGCTGTAATAAAGTTTACTGCTCTGTCTTTGAAGTTCATTAGTAAAATAAATTGTCAGCATATATTTTGTGTTCAAACTATCTAAATTTTTCTTTCCTATGGTGTTTTAAAAATAACTTAACTGTCTGTTCGAATCACTTTGTAGCTATGAAACCAAATGGTTTACTCCCAAACTGGGTTGAGGCTGGAAACTTGTTTTCTGATTCCTGGCCCTAATAGAGGTTGCATTATACAGTATACAATAATACACAGCTTACATACAAGATAAGCTCAGTGCCCATGGATGGGTTTCAGTTTAAACAATTATTTATTATGTCTGAATAAGAATTTATGATGGCTTAGCAAAAAATCCCAATCTTCAATCTGAGTAATTTATAGTCAGTTAAAACAATGATCCCATCAGACATGTCTTGCATTTATACAAATTCCAGAGACCTGCAATCAACATATCCAAATATTAAACTAAAATGGCCACAGGTCCATGTCATTTTCATTGTGAACGAATAATTTTCTGGATAGATTTTTGAGACAGTCCCTGCATATAACTGAACAGGTAATCAAGTCTGCCCTTCTTCACTGTTCATCTTCAGCAGTAATGGAGCATTGAGAATCTGTACCGAGTTTGAAGAAAAACAAGTAAAATAACACCATCATTTGATTTTTAGTCTAAATCATCAAAATATTACACTAGGCTGCTAAACTGTTATTTAATTAGACTAAGACGACTGAGTTCACAGTGTTTTCAATTTAGCTTGGTGGGGAGTTTCAAGACATTCCAAAACAGGAAAAGGAAGTTTATAAATTTGATACTTTTATTCTCATTGATGAATGTCTGAATCCTATCTGAATACATTAAATGACTATTTGAACAGGAAAAAAATGTTCATATTCACTTCAGTTTTAGTGTATATATAAGAACTAATGTCAGTGTGCTTATGTTTGCACCAATCTGTAGTAGCCATAATTCCTACACTACTATACTATTAACATGTATCTTGGACTGTGAATGTCTCGTGTGTGTGGGGTGGGGGGTGCATTGCGGGTGGGGGTGGGGAGGTGCATACATGTGGGTTTCGTTACATATTCTGCTGTTGCTTTGTTTTATTTTATATTATCTTAACCAGCTTGATTTTTTATTTGTTTCATTAAAATACAATTTATTTCATTTCAGGTTTACTTGTTTCATTTGTGTTTTGTTTCTTTATCTTGACATTTATCTGTTTTGCTTGTGCCTCATATTTTTTTATGTGAGTATTTACCTTATCAATTTAAATATTATTTTTTCTTTTGGTGTTTGTTTGCTTGTTTTGACATTTGTCTGTTTCATTTGGTGTTTGTTTGCTTATTTTGACATTTGTCTGTTTCATCTGGTGTTTGTTTGCTTGTTCTGACATTTGTCTGTTTCATTTGTGTTTTGTTTGATTGTTGACATTTGTCTGTTTCATTTGTGCCTTGTTTATCTGAATATTAATTTTATTGTTTTTAATACAGTTTTTTTTTTAATTTGGCATTTGCTTGTTTCATTTGTATTTTGTTTTGCTTCTTTCCATCCATTTAGTTTGTGCCTCATTTCTTTGAGTAATGATATACTGTTTTCTGAAACTGAATATTTTTATTTTACAAGCATGCATGTTTTATTTTAGCTTTCCTTGGTTTATTTTAAAATTATCTGTTTTGTTTTTATTTCATCTTTTTTTGCAGTGATGCCTTTCTATATGATGCTTAATGCTCATGGAAAACTTGGGACAGTTTTATATGGTTGATTGTCATGGACGTGATTAAAAGTAAGTAGGTCTGAAATAAGCATCCACCCTTGCGAAGATTACTGACTGACAATAGCTAGGGTTATGTTGTGTTATGAATTCTTCGTGGGAGAACCCATTATGCTAATGTGCAAATTTAAATTACACAACTGTGGAACAACTCAATTCATTTTAAATTAAGTCAGAGATACGTGTTGAAACAAACATTACTCTTCCTTTCGTTGAATGATAATGTTTAAGACAACTTTATTAAACAGGGGTAGTTCATGATCAGCAGAAATGTTTCTTTCAAGTTGGATTATGGTAGTTGGAAAAGTGTGAAAGTGTGATTCATTTGTGAATGAAAATGTCAAAATATAGCCGTGATTCAGGGAAGGATGAACCATCAGCGATGCCCAGCAAACTCAACTCGTAGTTGCTTGAGTTGGACTTTATGAAGCACAGTAGCAAATGGGGACATTTTATTCTTTGTGCATACTGCAAACTCCATATTAAGATTAGTCATTATGGAGTGTATGACATCTGTCCACAAAACACCACCCAACATCAGGACAATGCATGAATGAAGAGCTAAATCCCAAAAGTATCTGTTTAAACACTAGTGTAGCCATAGCAGGACTCTCCCTCTCTCTCTCTCTCACAGCAATGCAGATGCAAAAAGATCATTATCTATGCTGAAACAAAAATTCAACAATATCTTCATGCAGGTTTGAACAACAGAAACAAGTCTTTGTGCAATGCAAAGATGAACTCGAACTGCACCTGCTTCACCTTCAAATCCCCCAATGAACTACTAACTGCAGTAAAGACTGTATCTATTTATGATGGTATTCCAACGTTCCATGGATTTTAGGTTTCTTGATTGCTTAGTGCCTGTGTGGTTGAATGTGAATTTGTGTGTGTGTATATATATATATATATATATATATATATATATATATATATATATATATGTGTGTGTGTGTGTGTGTGTGTGTGTGTGTGTGTGTGTGTGTGTGTGTGTGTGTATTTGTGTGTTGATGTTATTTCACAATGCTATGGAACAGACCATTTAATTTTGGTGGGGAAGCTGGGGTTTTGTGGAAAAAAGTCCAACCCCAAATGGCTTCAAAAAATATTCTTGCTCTGTACTGCATACAAATACAACTAATTAAACCTATTGTACCAACTGATGTTGTTGTTGTTTGCGGTTTAACACCATTTTTCAGCACATGATACATGGTGGCCAGTAAAGCTGGTAGAGGAAAAACCTGGGAAAACCCCAGTAAGAAACACCAACCCAAATACATGCATAACCATCCAACCCAAATAAATGTATAACTACCTGACCCAAATAAATGTATAACTACCCAACCCAAATACAGCGTGACCCCGCTATAGCACACTCCGTTATAACATGAATTCGGATATAACACGGTCGTGGTGTGGCTCCCGAAATTTTATATACATATATTTTTCTTGTACACGGAAAAAAAAAATTCTTTCTTAAAAGTACGAAGAAACCCCCAACAAAGTTTATTATCATTTTAGGGAAGAGATCGCATATGAATAATACAAGACAATCGTGGCTTGGCTACTGAAATTTTATATGCATTTTTCTCATGCACGAAAAGTACAATTAACATGTAAAAATTTATTCAGGAATCACGCAGGGCTTCGCCAATGTCGCAAATTGTGATTTTTTTCCCCTTATTGGCGGCAAAATATACCATCTGGCGATTTTTTTTTATTGGCAACATTGTTGGCTGTTTAAACTTGTATATACAACCATTGGTTTGGAGTGGAGAAATTCAGAGGCCCCATGAAAGAAAGCCATAAAGTTGATATAAAATGCACTGAAATTTATCTATTGTTATATAAACAAAATTCTTTGTCCATATTGACAAACCATCTTAACAGTGCATTGTTATATCATAATCCGCTTATGTTGACATCTAGCATGTGTACTGTATGTTTTGAGATATCCGTTTTTTTTTTTCAAATTAACATTTCTGGTAGATGCAATCAACGGGACGGGGCATTATCTCATAATTTATCTTTCGTCGGATTTTCTGCCGCTCGCTAGTAATTAATATATTTACATAGACTGATATTTGTATGTGGATGGTAAGTAAAATTTCTCTTCTTTTCACTCAGAATTAAATCCTTCAGAACATTCACATTTTCTGTAGTAATCCCTGTTATCAGACCAGAACACCTGCGTCTCTATCGTCGATTGACCCTTTCTTTAAATTTCTGACGCATGCATGGAAGGCAGCATCACTCCACTACCCCAAATGTTAAAAAAAAAACAAAAAAAAAACTCTCACTTGTCTATTCAACAGGCAGGGCAGAACAGTAACTACAATTGACCATACAATGGCCAATTAATTTTTTTAAAAATGTACCCAGATAAAATAGTAGCTGAAATTTCAAAGAAAACATTACCTTTGAAGCAACGATTGTTATGAAAACGTACTAAGCAAATGGGAAAAAAAATCAGTCTCAATCATGCAATACAATTTTGTGATGTTGCCGCCACAATAAGAAATGGGAATTTGTTTGGTTCTCCAAAGCTGTCCTTAAGCGGTGACTTTGATAATGCATGCACCCTTCATCAAAGAAAGCCGACTACAATCTTCAATAAAAACAGAGAAGTTTTCTTCAAAGGAAGTCATTACCGAACTTAAATAAACGCAAGGAATCTGGTGGATTGTTTCATTTTCCAACGTGACTGGAACATTTTTACTGTGCCGTTCAAGTTTCCTTTTCACAGGAAAAAGTTTATGCTTACGAACTTGCCGTCGGCACTTAAAACGAACACTTTTACCGACTTCGGACATAATGAAAAGGAAATGTGTTTCATCATTCGTTACGTGACTGTGCTATTTTTTTCCACTGAATTCAGACCTATATGACCTGTGACAAAATTACTGAATATTTTAAATTTTCGATGGAATTACTTGTATTGTGGATTCAACATATGTGGTGTGATTCGTGGGTGAGTACACGGTGTTCATACTTTATTTATTGCTATGCATTAGACATGTATACATAAACAGTATGCAAGTATATGTACCAATGCTTGGTTCTCTGAATAAAGTTAAATATTATATATGCCTTCTCTGTTTTCACTACAGGTGTATTTCTCATTTAATATGCATCGATTTAAGATGATAACTGTGCCAATGACACACGTGATTTTGTGCCCGCATTTATTACCTACCCCTACCCCTGCACACATTTTTCGGATACATGCATCATTTTCTTCTGCTAACTGACCTGGTTGCTTATAACATGGTTCGGCCTATAACACGGTCGGGTTCTATGGCTCCCAACTACTGTGTTATAGTGGGGTCACACTGTACATATATAACTACCCAACCCAAATACATGTATAACTACCAACCCAAATACATATACAACTACCCAATCCAAGTACATGCATAACTACCAACCCGAGTACATGTATAACTACCCAACCCAAATAAATGTATAACTACCCAACCCAAATACATGTATAACTACCAACCCAAATACATGTATAAGTACCCAATCCAAATACAACTTAAGCACAACAAGTTGAAATATAAAATGTAAAGATATAAGAATTCACTAGAATGTATATACAACAACCAATAAATGTATATCATAATGAGGTAAAGAAAAATATACCATAGTTTGAAAGATTTTTACTACAAAATAGCACATATCTGTATTAGGTAAATTAAATGTCTCAATTTATTTTCACTTTAAAAAACTGTATTTCCCCTAACAAGGGCTTATGTTATTTTATGACATTAAGGAAACACAGGTGACAAATGATAACAGAATCAATTCTTCATCAAGATCATAATGATGACAATGATTTGACCTTTGCATTACTTAATGAATACAAATGAGTTTTAAGAAACATACAATATTCCACAGAGATAAGCTGTCAATTTATCCAAAGTGTACAATCCAATGGGCACCCAGCCAGAGACCTTACCAAAGGACATAATCCCATGGGCCTCCAAAAAGGACTTGATTCAAGGACATAATTCCATGGGTTCCAAACCATGGACTTGACTAAAGAATGTAACCCAATGGGACCCC
Organism: Megalonaias nervosa; assembly: GCA_016617855.1. Taxonomy (NCBI): domain Eukaryota; kingdom Metazoa; phylum Mollusca; class Bivalvia; order Unionida; family Unionidae; genus Megalonaias; species Megalonaias nervosa. Next base: position 192,978 of record JAECUM010001396.1, read on the forward strand.
AACCACCAATCTGACCCATGGGCAGGAATGCTACTAGGATGTAAGATGTTACATTCCAAATACAGTGCAAACTGGATAATCCAATGACACCATGCAACAAGACAGCTCGTAAACAAAAGTGATACAGATGAATTGTAATGATTAATGCAAAAGCTGATTCAGACTTTTTGTTATTAAACATAATGCCAGTCAAACCTCCCCCCTGCATATATCAACTCCCCTGACTTCTCCGTTAACTCACATGCAGAATCTATTTTGGGATTATTGCTAATTTGCTAAAACTTGCATAATAAATAAACCAAATCCCACATCATACTTTTATGCCTCAAGTTATTTCTCATTTCTAGAATAGACCTTGCACACATATGGTACCCATCTCCTTTACCTGTTACTTCAAAATCTTTTTTTTCCAAACAATATCTTGTTTAAAATCCATAGTATTTTGATACATGGTGATAGAAGAAATGCAATACTTTGATGGTAGAACTGTTTGACTGTTTAAATGTGGACCTTTCAAACCATTACTGAAAGTCAGTTCTGACACATCTGGGCCAATGTACTACCTTCATATGGTATTTAAAACAACTACATTTACACATGCCAATGTACTCTGTATTCTTAACTGGATGATGCTATTTCTTTTAAATTATACTTTATATGCAAAATAAAATGAATAACCATATGGCCTTGACAGCATTGTGTGGGTACTGTCTTTCTTGAGTTGTATTTGAATTGAACACTTTCAGTACTGAAAATAATTTTCTTTCCTGACAGCGCCCTCTGCAGAACATGAGGCTATTTTGTTCTAGGATGATTCTTGCTCTTGCGAAGGTCACCATCTAGAGAAATTTTTGAAGACCTTTTGATAAAATATGGTTCACTTGACCTTGTTAGAAATTCTAATAATATTTTGTGAAAATATGAAGGAAACTAACATTTTTTTTTTTTACTGCAGAAGAATGTTTTCATAGTAAAAACTATGAAGCAGGAAGTTAAATATGTTTAGTCAATTGTTAATTCTCAAAACCTTATGCTGAAAATATATTTATTAAGTTTGTAGAAATGTAATGACATTAAAGTACATTAATTTATAGTAATACCTGGTGTGCCTGACTGGGCAATTTGCAGGGCCTTGGATAATTTTGGCACTATGTCCCTCACTTTGGTGACTGTAACACAATGTTTACAGATGGATTTGAACAGCGACATCTGGTCAATATCCTGTAATGCTCCACGACCCTGAAAGATAATTGAATTATTATTAGTTCCAAAGCTTAACAATATATGATAATATATGCAAGAGAGAGAAAAAACAAGTATCCTTTCTACCTAGTAAATTTTACTCTAACTGACAAACAAACAAACAATAGGTCTCCATTTCACTTTCACACTTTCAAAGTGAAGGGCCATCTTGCTTGAGTGATTCACTCCACCACTTGTTGAGATAACTGTTTGTTCATGAGGGCTTGTTTAAAATGATCCAGACATGCAGGTTCAACGACTCTAGATCGGGATGGAACACCTGCCATCATGGTTGCCTCAGCAAATGAGGAAATATATCTGTTTCCTGGGGATTTTCTGCCACTAGATTTATGAAGTCACTGATCCACAATTTTTCCCACTGGCTTGGAGCAATCATGATGAGGTGACACTCTGACTGTCTTGCGTTCTGTATCACATTTGAAAATAGGTGTGTTGGAGGGTCAGTGTATGCATTCAAGTTGTCCAATTGATGGAAAGATCATCAACTACCCAGGCAATTGGATCTGGAGCTGATAACATAAAGGTTGGGAGTTTTATATCCTCTCTTCCGCCACAGATCTGTCAATGGTCAATCCCAGTGGGTACCTAAGCAAATGAAAACTGAGGGATGAAGCAACCATTCTGCTTGTAATAGCCGATTCTTCTGGGACACAGAGTCTGCTAATAACTGTAGTCAGCCTGGAATGTGATGAACTTGATGACAGATTTGTCATTGAAGACATTAGCTTAGAAATTCCCAAAGAAGAATGCACAGGTTTGGGGACTTCATTCCCCCTTGCCATCTGATATAATTCATTACAAACAGAGTTGTCAGACAGAATGTGAATGCTGTTTCCATGTAGATTCTCCTGCCACTGATGGAATGCTTCTGTATGGCTTTCATCTCTATTAACATGCAATAGACTATCTTGAGTCAGCCACTGTCCACTGGCATCATGGACTAGAGGAAGGCAATGCTGCACCCCAGCCCTTTGTGATCGCATCCATGCAAATCATCAGCTCGAAGGCTGTACCAGCCAGGGACCACACAATGTAAGCCAAGTGAGGTTTTCCCACTTCCAGAGATGAGACCTCATATACATTGTTTGATCTAAGGATCAAAGTCCTGGCTGCCATTAGGACAAAAGTATGACTGTAATAGCCTCATAGATAGGTGACCCAGGGCAATGACATCCACCGTCACATTGGGAAAACCCCATAAATGAAGGTTTCTACAGCTGAGAGATGGTCCTTTGTAAGAATTGAAGCCCCCATTGAAATGATTTCAATGCATGTTCCTGTGAGAGATAGACTCTGTTTAGGAGGCACAACAGCACTAACTAACCCTGAAGTGGCAAGGAACCATCATGGTTCTATACATTAAATCTCCACCAATTTAATGTTGTTTTCCTGCGAGGGTTTGTGTACATATGCAAGGATGGAATATGTGATATTAGATCATCGTAAACAGTCTCCAAAGGTATATTTGCAAGCTAGATTGGTTTGATATTGAACATGAACAATCTATATCTGATAGCATGTAGAGAAACTGGGGTGGAATGATCCCCTTCTCTCTGCTTTTATCCACATTGATTCTCATGCACTCTGGCTTTTAACTTGTATTGGATCTGCAGTACTGTTTCTTCTGAGAAGAGCCCATATTAAGTAGATATTGTGGCACAACTGGTTTTGGAGCAAACTATGTGCATTGTGGCACTAAGGGTAGACTGAACCATAAAAGTGCCATTGCACTGATGTTGTAATGTTGATAAACATAAGCAGGCCCAAAATTCAACATAACAGGCAGGATCAGTTTTGATATTGATGTCGTGTGGTCAGATTCAGATGCCAGTGTCTGATAATGACAGAACAGGACCATTGTATCCTCCATAACCTTGTCAAATTTCTTAATTTGGAGCAGGTTACAGGTAAAGTAATCTACCAAACAGGTGCCTATTGCACATGCAAGATAGCATATGAGGTGCTTATTAACAACAGTTTCACCATTCTCATGACTATTATGTGTCTGTATTGCTCTTCTGAAAGTGCAATGAATGTCTTACAAAATATACAAAATGTAAAGAAGAGTTATTGGCTCTATATTTTATAATTTACCTCTTAATAAGTCCAGGAGGTGAAAATGACCAAGCGGAGCAGGCCAGGCTGTATACTCTATAACCCATATTACACCCATCAATCATACACCAAAATTAATGGAACTAAAGTTCTTTTAAGAATACCCTAGATATACATGGTCTTTTTAAACAGCCAGTATAACCAGTGAGGAAAACTGGGGAAAGTCTTTATATTTTTAAATCTAGCCCTATGCGAAATGCAAAAGTGCAGACAGTCACCTTAGCCGAAGACCATTCATATGTAAGTAGTAGTAGTCCAATGGACCTTTAGTATTTCTTCTTTGTTCCTAAAAATGCAGAAATGTTCGTTTTAATGCTTCAACATCTGAAAGTGTCCAAAAAGTGCACTAATGCAAATGGAAATCAATTAATAGAGAGAGGATAGTGTTGTAAAATATTACTGGAAACCAGTCATTCACCATGTCAGGGGGACCAAAACTAGTTGATTTCTCTCCTGAGGAAACCATTATCCACTGACTGCTTTCTTCTTAGAAAGCATGGCACTAGAAACGTATGCTTTAAGGGCCAAGGCAAAGTTCTTCTGAGTTTGAGCAATCTGTCAAGTAATAATACCATAGGCTGCTTTTTTGTTGTTCTTCTTCTTGTTTTATTATTGTTGTGGGTTGACTTCTTTCATGTGCCTCTTCTATATTTAACTACCCTCATCCCAATATTCAGAATGTCTCATCCAAAAGAAGCCAATATAGAACAAATGACAGGTAACATTTGAATGTCAATTAATTTTTTTTTAAAACAGAGAGTAGTACCTAACCCTTATACAGTAATATTACACAAGTTTTCTATCTCACACATCAACCTGCACATATTTAAATACTGCTATAGCAATGTGAAGGGACACTAATGGCCCATGCAAGTATGTACCAAGGGTGCCTAAGTCTGTGAGATGTTACTAAAATGACTTTGTAGTTGAAGAAAGAAAGAAAAGCTGGAAACTGTAGATGGTGTGTACTTCCCTTCAAAGAGAACACTCCTCCAACTTGCTCCAAGCTAGAACTTGTAGAATACTTGTATGTGGATTGCGAGGCCTCTCTGTTTGTAGAGAGTGTGCTACTCAGCACATGTGTAAAAATTAACTGAAATATTCACAGGATTGGGCCCCAATCACTGAATCAAGGGGAAATCATTATCTAACTGCCACCTAAATGGGCATATAACTTTTAGCTTTTTAGCTACAAAATTTGGGCCTAGAAGGGCTAAATTTGCAAGGTAGCAGTAGTTCTCCTAAGGTATTATGACTGATTAATGTATTTGAAATGAAAAGAAAAGCAACAACAAAACTGTATTCCATGCAAAGATTAAGCATTGAATATGCCTGTAACTTGAGGAATGAATAAATCAAGTCAAAAATAGTATAAGGCAGTATTACATGTCAAGTTGTAAAACATTACATCCTGAACAAAGTGTCTAAAGATTGAACCAGCATGTCATAGAATGAATTGATTTAGCTTCAAAGCAATTCAACCAAAGTATAAAGAATGTTCACTGAGAGGTTTGGGAAATGTAAGCAAACAAAAAAACCTTCACCAAAACCATAATGCAAATTTTCCCTGACAGTAATATTCACACCAAGGTCGAAGAGGCAAACTCATGTATCACAGAATGAAGTGTCATATTTACATAATCATTCATTCCAAACATTATTATCATAACCCAAAGTTTCTATGACTGTGACCTAGACTCCAAAGGGGCATGCCAGCATGCAAACTATGAACTGTCATAATTTCATAACGAATCATTACAAGTAGGAACCAAATCCAACAAAAGGTTTAGGAAATATTAGCAAATGGAATAACTATAACCAAATAAATCAAAATGTTTAGGAAATATTAGCAATGGAAAAACTATAAACAAATCCATTAAAAAGGTTTAGGAAATATTAGCCAATGGAATAACTATAACTGAATAAGGTTTAGCAAAAGGAATGACTATAACCAAATCCATCAAAATGTTTAGAAAATGAAAAAACTATAACCAAATCCATCAAAAGGTTTAGAAAATGGAATAAAACTATAACCAAATCCATCAAAAGGTTTGGGGAATGGAATAACTATAACTAAATCCATCAAAAGGTTTAGAAAATGGAATAACTATAATCAAATCCGTCAAAAGGTTTAGGGAATGGAATAACTATAACCAAATAAATCAAAAGGCCTAGCAAATGGAATAACTATAGCCAAATCCATCAAAAGGTTTAGAAAATGGAATAACAATAACTGAATTGATTGAAAGGTTGAGGAAATGGAATAACTATAACCAAATCCATCAAAAGGCTTAGCAAATGGAATAACAATAACCAAATCCATCAAAAGGTTTTGGAAATATTAGCAAATGGAATAACTATAACCAAATCCATCAAAAGGTTTAGCAAATGTAATAAATATAACCAAATCAATCAAAAGGATTAGGGAATAGAATAACTATAACCAAATCCATCAAAAGGTTTAGCAAATGGAGAAACTATAACCAAATGCATCAAAAGGTTTAGGAAATGGAATATAACTAAATCCATCAAAAGGTTTAAGAACTATTAGTAAATGGAATAACTATAACCAAATCCATCAAAAGGTTTAGCAAATGGAATAAATATAACCAAATCCATCAAAAAGTTTAGCAAATGGAATAACTATAACCAAATCAAAAGGTTTAACAAAAGGAATAACTAAAACCAAATCCATCAAAAGGTTTAGCAAATGGAATAACTATAACCAAATCCATTAAAAAGGTTTAGCAAATGGAATAACTATAACCAAATCCATCAAAAGATTCAGCAAATGGAATAACTATAACCAAATCTGTCAAAAAGTTAAGGAAATATTAGCAAATGGAATAACTATAACTGAAGCCATAATGCAAATTTTCTATGAATGTAAACATTATCCCAAGATTAACGGGACAAGCCAATGTGCCACAGAAAAATAGTATAATTTCATAATGATTCATGCCAAGTATGTACTGGGGGATGGGTTGTGGGCTCTTATGCCATATGTGACAGCCAGTGTATTTCATGGAGGATGAACCCAGGAAGAACCACAACCTTCTGGAAGCTACTGACAAGCTTTCTCATATATGGTCGAGCTGAGACTCAAATTCACATGGATAGAGATGAGATGTGGAAATGATCTGTACAGGCAAGCATCCTTAGACCATTCATCCACCTGGGGCCCTGCCAAGTATGGAAAAAATCCTTAAGGGTTTTAAAAATTAAAACCTTTACAGAAAGCTTAACAAACTGATGAAGACAATGATGTTGTTGCTCCAACTGTGGAAAAAGTGACTATGTCTTGCTTTCCCGCTAATGTGGGATCAACAAAAAGGATGTCATCAAAATTTATATTGTTGCATTATCATATAAAAGAAATGAAGATAAAATAGTTTTTACAAAAAGAAATATTAAAAACCATCTTTGAGACACAGCAAATGCAAACTTAACAATCAAGGTGCAATATGCATAACTATAGCTATTTATGGGATATTTTATCCCTAATACAACACAACCTCACTGGAAGACCCTTATTTATAACACCATTCCTGTTATAAAGTGGGCATGGTCATGGAAGTACTTCATTATAGGGTGCTTTCACTGTAAGGCAGGATACTCTATGGCTCCGATACACATTACAATGAGGAAGTATTGTATAACACACATTTACGTCATTCTTAAATTTTTTATTATGATTCTTGACTGGAATAAAAGACAGTAAGATTTCCATGTATGCCCATTAAAACACCACTCTTAAAAAAGTGATCTTTCGTGATTGTCTCAAAGTTCTTGCCTTAAGAATTGTTGCAGCTGCTCCTCCCATTACAATTACAGGGGATTCTGCCATCTGGGCATTTTTCACTGCCGTTACTGTGTTGGTCAATCCTTGAAGAAGGGAAAAAAGGAATCAAATTACTGAAAATAAAAATGGCTAGCAGGGTTGAAGTGATATTAATTTAGATCAGATGGAATAACATTTGTAAGTGCTCATGATCAAACCTATATTTATCAGTACAGATGAAACCTGGAAGTCAGCTTCTGTGTAGAGGAAAGGATATGAGCCGTGGCATTTTCTGGACCTGCATGTGTTTGAAACATGTGCTTTCAATTCCGCACCAAAGAGTCAGGTGCTAATTTTAGTAATGAATGTTCCAAACTCAAGACTGTTATAGGACTGAAATTCCATCAATAAAACAATGTCTGTATTTTTTTTCACTTACAACTAGGATAAGCTCTCAAAAGATTCTTTTTCCTAAAACATAACTTACATTATTAACCAATCCAGACCACCCAAACCCATATATACTGTATTTTATGTTCACCCATTTCCAGGTTGGTTCCCATTTTTCCATACAATTAGTACCATGTGTCCTAAAAGGCCAGTGGATCTACATTTTATTACTAATTTTCATACGACCATAAAGTTTGTTACTATTATTGGTAATACAAACTATATTTGGTAACAAAGAATGCTATACCAGAGTCGGAGGGCGGGGGGCAATGAACTTAATACAAAAAAGTACTGGAAAACAATATTTTTTTTGAATGTTAACTTTCAAGATTTCACAAGCTGAAAATCTGATCATGTACATTCACTAACACAAATATTGCAGGTTTGTTTCATATCTCTTCAACTGTGCCTATACAATGCGATCCAACTTAACTTCATCATGTCTGTACTATAATACACATTCACTATTATTTCTGGAGTACATGTCCAAGTTCTTGTGGAATTTGCAGTTGCTACAAGCCATGAAAGAAACAAAGTAATCTCTCTATGAAAACAACAAAACCACTTTTCCAATTCACAAATTTAAGTAAATGTCATTTTCACAGTCAGCCTTTCTACCGCCACTATCATTCAAAAAGATCACTGCCAGTGTCTTGCTAAAATTATATGTGTATTAAACCTCAGAACATGACTCACATTGAGTGCTGACAACTAAAGATGTATATTTCACAACCTTGCTAGATGGCAGACATCAATAGGCACATAAAATATAGTATTCTCACACCATCCCATTTGTATGTACCCCTCTACTGATTTTAAAAACAGAAGATATCAAGGACATAAAAAATGCACAAAGCTCAGTCACTTCATTCATTGATTTATAAGTTATAACCTGATTATTGCTAAGGGTTCCCAGGCACTGTCAATTTGTGAGTGTTTCAAATCAAATGGGAGTTTCTTTAGCAACACAGTTGCCATATTTGCTTGGACCAGTCTATGTTTTCAAGCAGCAGATGTGATGTAGTTCAACGTCTTTGATAATCTCAATAATTCTGTAAATTTTGGAGTTACATCTCCTTGATCATATGTATACAAGAGTTCCTCCTATTTATTTGTTCAATTAGAAATATTATAACTAGACACTACAAATACTGGATGTAGAGAAAATAGTCTTCACTGAAACAGACTATTCCTGAAACCAGAAATGGACAATGAGCAATCTGTCTGCTTGTTACATCAGGAGGTTCCATTCACACTGAAATGCCATTAAGTTGGCAGTGTTAGGGACCCCTTGTGGACAATCAGGTTAGAAATTGCAAATCAATGAATGAGATGACTAAGTTTTGTACATTTTTTATATCCTTGATGCTTTTAAGTTTTAAAATTGGTAAGGGGGTACAAACAAATGGGAGGGTGTGCAAATATTATAGTCACTTTCAACTCTGCTGAAACTGGTACTGCCCAAACTGTTAACACTGCACATACCATGCAAAATAACTTCACAATTCTGAGCAAGAAATAGAAATCAGCTTTACAAAGTCATGTCACAATATAGTAAAACCTGCCTTGAGAGACCATTGCTATGAAAGACCATCTGTATTTAGAAATCAGGTTCCTCATGTACAGATTTGTTGATTAAATAGAATTATGAATTATGGCCTGTGATGAGGGACCACCTGTCTTGAGAGATCATTATTGTTTGGCAAAAGGAATGGTCCTTCAAGACAGGTTGTATTATAATGAGAAAATTACAAAATTACAAGGACTTAAAATGAACCTTGAAAAGTTGCCATGAAAACTACAGTCAAACCCACTTATCTCTACCTTGGTTATCTCAAGAACCTGCGTATGTCGAGTGTTTTGGTCTGGTCCCAAAAAAATCCTTCTTTGTTATGCTATTTTTTCCCTGCTTATCTCAACCTCTGTTAAGTCGATAACCCGGTTATGTTGGGCATAAGTTTCGGTCCAAAGTAACATGTGGACCCACTTAATTCGACAAAATGCAACTTTTTAACATCAATCTCACAGAAATTATATAAGAAATGGTCAGCAAAAGCGATCAATTTTCACACACAATTTTGGTCAGTTACGGCGGTAGTCACATGTTTATTTCGTATTCTTTCTATTCTTGGTTCATAAGAGTAACTTAATCGATTAATTTATTAAGAATATATCATGTTCACTACATAAAATATTCAAGGATTCACAAAGACAAGAGTGTGCACAAATTACAATGTAACTTTATTTTACGACAATGCAGAATCTTAGACGTCAGCTACATGTATATTTTATCATTTCCCTTTTGTTTCTTAAGGTACATTTCAGATCTGAATTATGTTCGGAAATACATGTATACAAGAAACAACAATCAAGGAGATACAAGTAATGAAATATTATGTACACGTACAAATTAATAATCAATGTGCAGACGGAAAATTGCTGATCGGCTGAATATTCAAAAGTCATGAAATTGTTCCATATGCACGTAATATCATGACGATTTATTTGATAGCATTTTATGACAAAATAGCCAAATATGTCAGCAATATTTTCAAAATATCTATGACTTATAAACTGAACATAATGTAGTGGAAATACAAAAATATTCGGTAAAATTACCTACAGGTACATGTACAATAAATGCATACTATATATGAACAAAAAATGAATACTTTTTTCATTCTGACTCGATACATCTATAAAACACGAAGTACATAAACATATCATAATGTGCACTGCATTATTTTTTTAGTAAATGTGAAGTAATATCAGTCTGATTTTGTTTAATCCGACGCTGATTTGTAACGAACGATTCAAAAGCACTTATGTTTTCATACATATGCTTGGCACCGGCGACACTTTCCACAAACAATATCATTTTTTTAATGCATTCAGCCATTTCACTGTAGCTTGGGATAGTGATAGGCTCATCATCATCATCTTGCTGGCATGATTGTATCTGCTTGGTTGTCACCAATTGGATTATTTCCTCATCAGTAAGTTCACCATAGGTATTGGCATCATCATCCACGTGAACATAATTAGAAAATTCATCTCGAGCAATGCCTATGGAGTCTGCAATCTCATCAGCCATCGCTTCAAGACATATTTCTGATTGAGGCTCTTTCATTTCTTCTGCAATCAAACACTGCTGGTGAAATCCTTCATCAGAAATTTCCAGAAAAATACAATGGAACCAGCAATTTTGAATGGTTTTCGGCAATACACTGTTCCAAGCTGCACGGGCATACATGAGGGCATCTAGCAAAGTTGGTTTATATGATCGTCTTTCCTCAACTGCAAGCAAATAATTGCAAACTAAAGCTTTCCGATAATGGATTTTAAAAGCCTGAATTATTCCTTGGTCGAGTGGCTGAAGCTTACTAATAGCATTGGGAGGAAGAAAATACAGTGTGATTGCTTGTAGCCCTTCTACACATGGGTGAGCATGGCAGTTGTCTATTATTACTATTATTAATGCTACCTTTCGTTTTTCAAACTGTAAGTGGCGATCTAACTTGCGTAACCAGCTGGTAAAGATATCACCTGTCATCCAGCTGTTTGACTGGCTTTTGTAGTCAATGGAGAGAGAAGACCTATTCAAGTTATTGAAGCATCTTGGATTTTTGGATTTTCCTATTATTAAGGGCTTGATCTTGTCACTTCCGTCCATATTTCTGGCCAAAAGCAAAGTTACTCTCTCTTTGGATCTTTTTCCTCCATGGTATTTGTTTCCTTTGAAATCCATCGTCTTGTTAGGCACACACTGCCAAAATAGCGCCGTCTCATCAGCACTGTATATATCGCATGGCTTGAACTTGTCTAGGATTTTTGGCAAAAACTTCTTTATGCCATTCCTTAATGGCCACATCTGAAACAGATGCACTCTCTCCACACACAGTTTTAAAACAAATATTATTGCGCTGTTTGAAACGATCTAACCAACTATGTGATGCTTTCCAAGTTTTGTGTCCCAAGTCTTCTGCAAATTTCTCAGCCTGTTGCTGGATACGAGGGCCATCTACTGGGATATTTTTGGGATGGACGTTTTTAAACCATTTTAGTGTTGCCTCGTCGACATGATTGAACTTTGCGGTACACATTTTCTTTCTATCAAGACCAAATTGTCCAAGTTCATAAGTAGTTTTGATTTTATCAGCAATTCTCTTCCAGCCTGAAATAGTGTTTGATGGAATGTTGTTCTTTTTTGCCAAATCAGCACACTTCTCACCTTTTTCAAGCTGTAGCAAAATTTCATACTTCAGTTCAATGTTTTGGTTTGAAAGCTTTCTCTTTTGGAACATTTTTTCTCTCTCATGAAACAGTATATACATGTACTTGTTAACAGAAAATAAACAGAACAGATTTATTACTAGGCAGAATATCACCCTATATATATGCTCGTATATATGCACACGAATGGATAATCTCAGGCACTTGGCTTCTATACAATGGCAGTCAAGGCCCCATAATTTAGTTCTCAGGCTTGAGGTCTTCTTAATTTTGTTTTGTTTTCTTATTTGTAATATCTCTTCTTTAGGTCTGGCAGAAAAATTGGCTTCCATTGTTTTAATTTATTTTCAAAATTCCCGTGAATACCAGTAAAAAGGAACCAAAGTTGGCTAATAAAAACAGAAAAGAAAAAAAGAATCTAAAGTCAGTTTCCAGGGTCGATTTGCTTTGCAATAAAATAACCTTTGTATTTGATATCCTGCCGGTAAGTTCAAAGAATGAGTTTATTGCTTGCTACCGGATGTGTTTATTCACCACCCGGGCATCTATTTGTTTATCATCTGGAATCATAATTGATACAAACTCGCATTGATGCCTGCAGGATAAGTAGTATACTCAACATTAACTTGCTTTAATAATACTCTTTGTAACCCATGCTAGCGAAAGGATTGTCAGTTGCACTCACAGTGAATGTACATGTATTTTCAAAAACATATATTGATCTTTATTTGCGAGATAGTGTCATATATTAACCTGGATATAATACAATCTTGGTTATTTTGCACCTAACACCATGTTATGTGTGAATGGCGGGTGCCTGAAAGCAACTGGTTTATGTTTCTCTCTCACTCTCTCTCGTTTGTGATTTTCTTGGATCCATTTTTCAGTCTGATAACATATTCAAACCTCTGAGTACAACCAAACATGATTTGTTTTTCAATATTCACATCAATTATAAAAATGCATCATGTGTTATCTGATACAAGTGATGCACACTACAGTATGGATGCATACGCTACACGTGATATAGGGAGTTCATAGATATATTTTTTCTTTAATAAATTACTCATGATGATAAAGAAAGGAATAAATGATAACAACACCAGGTTATTTCTTTCATTTTATTATCAATTAAGCATTTTGTTTATTTTATTGTAACATGCAGTGGGAGGGGAGTCCAGTAAATGTAAGAGCAAGAGACGGGAGTAATGGTCAATGACATCTTTAAAATTACATTGCCGGTTTTTATGAACCTGGATATCTCGGGACCCGGTTATGTCAACGATTTTTTTACACACACACCCACCCACCCGTAATCGAGATAACCAGGTTTGACTGTAGTATATACTTTCGCAGCAAATAATTTAATGATGTATGTGGCAATGTTACTGACAGCCCACTAAATAATGAATTTTGTTAGGTATCATGTTTATGGTCTTGAATTAGCAGATTTATCAATTGTACAGCTCTTGAAGTCTCAATAAAGTAGATTATCTCCATTTATATTCAATCAATGTTTATCAATAAAGTGGTAATCAAAACAGACCTTAATTAGATTTTTAAAAAGGTGCAATCTGTAAATGCTGTACATTTACATTTTTGGTTTGGGGTCCTGTTAAGGATAAGATTTTTTTAAAGCTTTCTAAATACTGCTAAAATACGTTGCAAAATAAAACAAATGCATTAACTTTTAAAAATTTATAACGTGATTTTTTTTTGTTGTTATTATTATCATGGCAATGATAACTTTACCTTATTGAGTCCTACAATCTATCCAGTTATCTATCTATCATTATGTATTTATATATTCACTTAGACATGACTAAACTTTTTGCAAATTTGAATGTTTTCTGTGCATGCGTGTGATGGGACTTCCAGGCTTGATGAATGGAATCCCTGCCAACAGACAACATTTTCTGTTATTAATGATGAAACAAAACTGAGGTTCTTTACTACACACATTATAATGTAAAAATAATATGAATGATCACCTGGCAGGATTGATCACGTGTGTGTGTGTGTGTGTGTGTGTGTGTGTGTGTGTGTGTGTGTGTGTGTGTGTGTGTGTGTGTGTGTGTGTGTGTGTGTGTGTGTGTGTGTGTGTGTGTGTGTGCGAGAGTAAGTGAAAAATACAGTATTAAAATATACAAAAATAAATAAAAACACGACTTGTTTCATAATGTTTATTTTGCCACACAAATTTTCATATGGCATGTTTTCAATATAATTTTATTTCTAAAGAGATACAAAATGACTGATATGTACTTTTAAAAAGAAATTTATCTCCCGATAACAGCATATTATATAAATATAGGAATCTGGTAAAAAAATCTGACCAAAACAATATTGTATCCAGTAATTGCTAATTGTCAAGGGAAGGAACACTACTGTACTTACCAGGTCCAGCTGTCACAACAGCCACTCCAACTGTTCCTGACAGCCTGGCTACAGCATCAGCTGCAAACACTGCATTCACCTGACCATGGAAAGTAATACTGGACAAATGATTAAATAAAAACAAGATACAAGACCCTTGTTCATCTTTGAAGAAAAACTTTTGATTAAAGAGAATTATAATAATAGGTGACAGTATATTCTTCCATTATTGGTCTGGTTAGAACTGATTTTATATCACGCACTTTTGTGACCTTAGCTGTCTCAAACATCTGAATTTCTTGCACAGGTTTCTTTAGGTTTAAGATCTCCATTTGAAGGTAAAAGATAAAAAATGCATATACCAAGTAACTGATTACCACATATACTTGTTTATAAGTCGAGTCAAACTGCAAACAACAAAAATCCTGATCTGCCATAGCATAATGCACGTGTAGATCAGGGTCTATGTTGTTTGTTTTACTGATTACTCCTAACAAATTGCACAGACCCAGATCAGCCAGTGCAATGTGTATCTGGATCTGTGCAGTTTGCAGTTGTATTCATCTTATACAGTTTGTAAGGACAAGACTACAGTAAATGCCACATTATATATATATATATATATATATATATATATATATATATATATATATATATATATATACATCTTATACAGTTTGTAAGGACAAGAGTACAGTAAATGCTACATTATATATGCATCAACCTCATCCTAAGTAAGTGTAGGCACTAATTTGGCATAGGTGCCCTTAAAGATTTTTGACCAATGGGTCTCCATGACTGGGAACATTGATCAACGTATGCAGTCTTGAGCTAAACTACTGTGCACAAACCATTGTTTTATTGCTATACTTACCACAAATGTGACCTTTGACCCTCAGATACCTGAATATGAAGGTTTCTTTATTACCTAAGTTACAGGCCATCCACAAAGTCTGGTGGAAGAATTTACTGGAGAACAAAAGTTATTCTGCTCAACCCATTTTTCTTTAAGCCAAACTGACCCTACCTTTTGTGTTGACCCTAAAATTAATAGGCTTCTTCAAAACCTTAAGTGCAAGCCCTTCACACATTTTGATCAATGCAAGTGGCCCTGAACTAAAGTTATTATGCAAAAACCATTTTTGCTCTTACAGTCACAATGACCTTAACCTTTGACCCCAAAATCAGTGTGCTCCTTTCTTACCCAATATGCAAGTCATTCAAAAACTTTGGTGAAGGTACTTGACTGAGAACTGTTGTGCAAAAGTCATTTTTCTTCTTTTAGTCAGTGATCTTGACATTTTGACCACAAAATCAACAGGCTTCTCTTCACCCCAGGTGCACGCCATCCACAAAGTTTAGTAACTGAAGATGTCTTAATATAATACACTCATCCCTATGGCAGACATGTAATAACAATATGCAGGAACCCAGCTATAAGATGATTCATTATAAACTGAACTCAGACATAACAGAGTGACATCAAGATTCTTGATTTGTTTTTTAAATTTATCATTATTATTGCTGTTATTATATTAGACCCAACAAGCCCTGTCCTTTTACAAAAATTTTATTTTAGGTAAATACTTGACATAATATCTCATTCTGATATGTCTTCTCCCTCCCTGACAATTTTTGCTCTGATGGCTGTACTATATCATCAGGAAAGTTTCATGAAGAAATTAATTCTACATTTAATTTACTGAAGTTCTTATTCTTGTCCTAAACGTTGAAAATGGGGTGGTAGCACATTCACCCCAAAACATTATAACTGCGCAAGGATATAATGTAACATAGTTTATGTAACCCACTTCAGACTGTATGCTGCTGCTTCATAAACCCATCTCCCACTCTAGTCTCACAGTATCCAGCTGCTTCATAAACCCATCTCCCACTCTAGTCTCACAGTATCCAGCTGCTTCATATACCTATTGCCCACTACAGAGTCTCACAGTATCATGCTGCTTCATATACCCATTGCCCACTACAGTTTCCCAGTATGCAGGTGACTCTAATATACCCATAACACTGGTATAGTCATAGATCACATATATTTGGCAAAAGGCTGGCCGATCTTTGTTACATAATTTATTTCCCTTAACTTTAGTTCTTGGCTGATAAGAACCAAACTTAATAAAATTCACATCATCATCTAATACCTAAATTTTTCTATTTCTGGTACAACACTGACCATAAAGACACAGCATTATCAGAACTGCATTTTTAATTTACCATATATACCCATGTGTATGTCATATCCAACTGCAAACCTCACAGACTCAGATCTTCCATTACATAATGAATTGGCAGATCTGGGTCAAAGCAGCTTATTAGAACTTATCTGTAGAAGAAACAACAAGGACCATGATGTACTAGTGCATTATGTGCTGGCATATCAGGGTCTATATTCTTTGCAGTTGGATCCAACTTACGAGTATGCACACTAAGTTATTTCAATGAAACAATTTATGAGGAAGTACTTACATGAAAAAACTAGATGACATAACATTGATATCAACCTAACTAGTTTTGTCATTTCGACTGCTCTTTAAAAAAGCTTCAATTCATACCAAAGTCTACAGGATTTGAGAATAAAAATGGCATCTATGAATTCCTAAATACATGTTGGAGAATTTGTGACCGTATAAATCACTATAAAATAAAATAAATAAATTTTAAACTGTTATCCCAAGGTTAGAGACTTACCTCATGTCTTGTATCCACCACTCGGATGCCACTCTTCTCACACCCCACTAAGATTGGGGAGATATGGCCACCACTCAGGACAAATATATGTTTCACTCCATGGGCCTGAAGATAAGACAAGAAAAGGCATCTGATATAATGAATAGATTTGAAGTTTATAAAACATGTATTCTCCCACTGCAGTCAAAAGGAAGTCATAAAAGTTCAACATTTAATATTTTTAAAAAATGGAAACACTGCTGATGTGTCATGGAAATCCAATCAGATCATCAACATTGGCAAACAAACAAGCAGAGCAAGTTTTAATTGTTTACATCAAATAGTTTTTACTGACTCATGCTGGTGAACTTATTAAGACTAAAATATGGAAGAATGGATGTACAGATGTTTGAATGTACTAACAGAAGAAGGAGTTGGAAGTATAAATAAGTACTTAATGAATTAAATATTCACTGAAAAACCTTGCAAAGAATTTAAATTGTGTCATTTTGCATTATTTATACAACAATTTCTAACACACAAAATAACATACTTTTGATGGCTCAACTGTTGTCATAATGCAATCTTTGAGACAAAGAAGACTAGAAGACATGGTCCTAACAACTTGTATTGTTTCAGATAATATTGCTGATACGATAATGTTTTGAGCATGAAGTCATTTAAACAAGTCTATCATCTGCAGATTAGAACCCGAGTATTTTTACTGGGTCCTAATATCATTCCTCTGGCACACTTTAAAATCCCATCAAGAATAACTATAGCAGCTTATTAGCATTTCTTTCTTACTTTTCATTACTCCAAAGGCATGGGTTATCACTACTGCTATCATCTGTAACCCAATATAGCTCCACCTTTTTAGCAATCACAACTCCATGTCTTACTGTACTGCCCCAAAGGCATGGGTTATCACTACTGCTATCATCTGTAACCCAATATAGCTCCACCATTTTAGCAATCACATCTCCGTGTCTTACTGTACTGCCCCAAAGGCATGGGTTATCACTACTGCTATCATCTGTAACCCAATATAGCTCCACCTTTTTAGCAATCACATCTCCGTGTCTTACTGTACTGCCCCAAAGGCATGGGTTATCACTACTGCTATCATCTGTAACCCAATACAGCTCCACCTTTTTTAGCAATCACATCTCCTTGTCTTACTGTACTGCCCCAAAGGCATGGGTTATCACTACTGCTATCATCTGTAACCCAATACAGCTCCACCATTTTAGCAATCACATCTCCGTGTCTTACTGTACTGCCCCAAAGGCATGGGTTACCACTACTGCTATCGTCTGTAACCCAATATATCTTCACCATTTTAGCAATCACATCTCCGTGTCTTACTGTACTGCCCCAAAGGCATGGGTTATCACTACTGCTATCATCTGTAACCCAATATAGCTCCACCATTTTAGCAATCACATTTCCGTGTCTTACTGTACTGCCCCAAAGGCATGGGTTATCACTACTGCTATCATCTGTAACCCAATATAGCTCCACCATTTTAGCAATCACATCTCCGTGTCTTACTGTACTGCCCCAAAGGCATGGGTTATCACTACTGCTATCATCTGTAACCCAATATAGCTCCATTTTAGCAATCACATCTCCGTGTCTTACTGTACTGCCCCAAAGGCATGGGTTATCAATACTGCTATCATCTGTAACCCAATATAGCTCCATTTTAGCAATCACATCTCCGTGTCTTACTGTACTGCACCAAAGGCATGGGTTATCACTACTGCTATCATCTGTAACCCAATATAGTTCCACCATTTTAGCAATCACATCTCCGTGTCTTACTGTACTGCCCCAAAGGCATGGGTTATCACTACTGCTATCATCTGTAACCCAATATAGCTCCAC